>PVIW01001299.1:224286-315480 GCA_004026585.1 Noctilio leporinus | reverse complement strand
ACCCCTGGAGTCCATAGGCGCCGAGCAAGAAAACGCTGGCACAACAGACTGTTGACCCAAGATAAACTTGTGACACTAATTAGGGCAACCCGACAGCCCGGAGACAGGCCGATTAAGGCCTCAAGACCACCTCAGACCCCCACCCTGATAGTCAATCACTAACTACCATCTTATCTTCTGTGCCCGGACTGGCTTGCTCCGCTATAAAAAGCCCTAGCTGTAAGCGACAGGGCGCGCCTCATGAGATCGAGGCCGCCCCTGCGCAGGTCTGTTGTTTGGCCAATAAATATCATCTCTGAATCCCCGAAAGTCTCCAGCGTTTGGTGTCTCGCTTTCATCTGGGTATAACAAAAGCCACGCGCTCCGGGTCCTGGGATGAGTTGGGGGGCCAAAGGGGGGTTGCCTGGGGGTCCAGGCAGGGTCCCCGCGGGCAGAGGCTGTGGGCGAGGCCGGTGCGGCTCCCGGGGTGGGGGGGCCGGATGGCCCCTTGCAGGCGACAGCAGCGTGAGTGCAGGGGCTCCCGCCCGTGGGAGCTTTAGGTCCCGCTAACCCCACACCGACTCACCCGCTGGCCCACAACTGCCTCCTCCGACCCACCGCCCCGCGCCCCCCTCTGCACGCCCCGGGGCCGAGAGTCGCGGCGGGTCGCCCCGGCCCCGGTCCTGCTGCTTATCTGGGGTCCCGTGCAGAGGCCGCTGGGCTCTCGGTGTCTGTGTTCCCTGTAACGGCACCTCCGCGACCTGACCTGCGAGGGGCCACTCGCTGTGTCTCGCGCCGCGTCCAGGGGCTCCGCGCCCGCGGCCCAGGCCGCGGAATTTCGCCCAGGGGCTCGCGGAGGCCACCAGGGTCCCCCTACCGGCACGTCGTCGCCCCTGGCCAGCCAGCTCCAGGTCAGTCCTTTTACAATCGTGGGCCTGCCCCTCAGCAAGGGCCCTCGGGAAGGCGGCCCTCGGTCCCGGGACTGCGCGCCCCTCCACGCGGCGCCCCTCCGCACGCCCCTCTCGGCCCCAGCGCAGCCTGCCAGCCTCCCAGCCCGTGAAATACCCCGGGTCACGAGCCATTCTCTTCCGAGGCGCAACCGCTGCGACTGTCCAGACTGGATGCTCTGGAGCCCACCTAGGTCAGGCCTCCGGCGTCGGGGCTCGGCCGACAGCCATCTCTCTGTCAGCCGAACCCCGACAGAAAGCCTAGGCGCGAGGCATCCTGGGGATTGTAGTCCGCATACCGCTCACCTAGTGGAGCCGAGGGACAGGGGACGCCAAAATAAACTACACTTCCCAGGATCCCCTGCGGTGGCCGTTGGTCGAGACCGGCCTCGTTTGGCTGCTCCGCTCGTTGCTAGGAGCTGCCACCACGCGGCTAGGGGAAGAGGACGCCGGGCCCCAAGGCTGGCAGGGGGCCTTCTTCCTCCTGCCCATGCTCCGGAGCAGGGGCTCTTCTGAGGGCTAACGGGGAGGGTGTGAGAAATGTGTGAAGGTTGCAAGGCTGACGCCCCAAACCATAATTACGTACTTATCCCACATCCCGAAGCTTAGGGAAGTGGGTATGACCTTCCTGTTCAATGAAGAAAACCCAGATACAAAAGCCAGAATGAAGCCCAATACCGTCACCAATAAAGACACAACACGTTTTCGTGTTGATTACAGAGCTTATTAAGGGTCTTTCAAGTCTACGAAGGAAAAAGGGGTTAGTGGTAAGGCTTAACCGCAGTGGCCAAGCAGTGGCGGCCGGTCCGCCAGTCTATAACCAGGACGCAGACGCCCTGGACCGGCGCACCTTCTGGGCACTCCTGTCGTACTGACAAGTCCAGCCAGCGATGGGTAATAATGCGTGCAAACTGCACCTTGTCATGTGCGACCCAAGCACAAACCACAGCAGTAAAGGAAAAATAGGTAGCCAAGCAGCGATACCCTCCCAAGGACACGAGCCCTGTCCTTGAATGTACAGCAGTTGCGGATAAAGGAGTGTTCACAAAGCAGTGGTCGGTCAGCCGCCTAAATATTGTGCGGGAGATCACGTTTGTTACCTAATCTATGAAACAGTCAACGGTATTGTAGCAAAACAACATACTTTGGTTCAGAATTCTTAAAATCCAAGAATACCATGCTACTCCTGAGATAACGAATGGCTCACTTAAATTTAAGGGAAAATCAAACAAACAAAAAGCCTTTGGAACCTAGGAATTTGCAGGTCTGCAACAATTGGTATCTGGTAACCAACCCCAAAGCTTCCTCGCGTGTTTCTATGTTTGCTATCGTGGACCACAGGAAGAGTTATCGAAAATTTGGTTAAGTATTCTCAGCTAAAGGCAAAACTCCACTACCAACATTTTAAAATGAAAAATTGTTTTAGTTATTTAACATGTGACTTGATTTAATCCTCCAAGAAGGGAGTGGTAGATATTCAGTTAACTGAGATGATCTCCGCATTACTCCATGAAAGTAATCAAAACCTTTATTGGAGTCAGGAGAATCAACAAGACTTCTGGTCTCGGAATCCTCAGTCTTCCCGGCTCTGCTCCACTCTCTGCAGCTGCAGGAGCAGCTCCGGCTTGAAGACAACCTTTGACTCCAGGCCGGTCTTCCCTGTGTGAAAAGGCCAGCAGCTGTCATAATCCATCTGATTCTGCATACTCTTTCCTCCTTGGAAGGAATTCAGAAAAGGGGAGGTGAGACTAAGCAGCACTCCCTGGGGAACTTTAGGATTATGAACTTGAACTGTTACATTGCTCCAGCTAAAGCTCTTCACGGATAAAGAAAAGAAAAAGCCAAGGATTAATATCTAACCCATTAACTTCAAGGATTACAAAATGCCTCCAGGCACGTAGAACCTGACATTACAAAAGCAGCGATTTCTCAGGAAGCACATAACATACCTACTGTTGCATTCAGGTGTTCTGAAATAAGCTGATACTTGAGCAGAATTAGTTTTGAAAACAAGAACCTGAGGGGCTGGAGGCTTTGGGACCAACAACAGTGTTTGGAAGTGACGAATGTTCAAACACTGAAATATCCCTTAGCTGCTAAAGTTTAGCACGTAGCTAACAGAGCATAAAATGAAGAAAATATCCCTAATAAACCTCAAATTTTCAATTTTGAGGACTGTTTAGAGTACTTTTTAAAAAAGGCTTCTATCACTACCACATAATAGAAAACTCTCATTCATGCTTAGTCTTTATCATCATTTTGGAGGAGACTAGGTTGAAGTTTATCTTTGTATTCTCTGGAAACGGCTCACAAAAGAACCCAGCAAAACCTAATTTACTTGTGGCGAAGTTTGGCTTCTTGGGGAGAGCAAATGAAACCGGGGGGTTCTTTCAGCAGTCAGCCCATTCAGTGCTTTCAGTTCAGGAGGGTCTCACCCCTGCCTTTTTTGTCCTTAGTAATAAACCTACTATCTTAAAGTTCTTCATAATTTGAACTTACTATGTGGTACACTCATCCCCTTTTCCTACTTTTTCAGTTGTTTATTCTATTCCAGTTGGCCCAATATTTTTTCTCTTGCCCCCCTCTACCCAGCCCACCCCTCTCCCAAGTCAATCCCATGTCCTGGCCTATGCACCACTCATACATGCTTTGACTAGACCCTTCCTCCTCCTATCTCCTCTCCTGCCTTTTAAGTCTGTTCCATATTTCCCTGTATCTAGTTCCATTTTTCTTTTTTTAAAGATTTTATTATTTTAGAGAGAGGGGAAGGGAGGGGGGAAACATTGTTGCATACCCACCAACTGGGAACCTGGTCCATAACCCAGGCCTGTGCCCTGACTGGGAATTAAACCTGTGACCCTTTAGTGTGCAGGCCCCTGAGCCACACCAGCCAGGGCCACTTCCATTTTCCTTGTTAGTTTATTTTTCATTAGAGTCCAGTTGTAAGTGAGATCACATGGTATTTGTCTTTCCCTGACTGGCTTATTTCAGCTTGCATAATGTTCTCCAGTCCATCCATGCTGTCAGGAAGGTAGTTCTCTTGGTTGCCTACCTAGTACTCCGCTGTGTAAACGTGCCAGTTTTTTAATCCCCTCATTTACGATAGGCACTTAAGACTGCTTGCAGCACTTGGCTATTGTAAATAGTGCTATGAACGTTGGGGTGCAGGGGTGCATTAGGTTCTTTTGAATTGGTGATTCGGGATTCTTACTGTGTATTTCAGCAGTGGAACCACTGGATCATAAGGCAGTTCCATTTTTATATTTTTTGAGGGAATTCCTCAGTTTCACTGTGTTTTCCACAGTGGCTGCACCAGTGTGCATTCCCATCAATAGTGCACGAGGGTTCCCTTTTCTCCACATCCTCCCCAGCACTCGTTGACTTATTAATCATGGCCATTCCGGCCAGTGTGACGTTATTACCTCTTTGTGGTTTTTCCCTCCTGAGAGTACAAATTAGTGAGCTTTTCCTACATCTTTCTTCTTTGATCACAGCAAATAAACTTCAAGAAAAATGTTTCAGTATTAATAAAAAATAGTACCAAATATCAGATTTAATTTTTTTATTAGGTTCATGTCATTTCAAACGCCCTCAGATCCTGATTAGATATTTTTCAAAACAATTCTACATTTCACAGGTCAGTATTTTTAAACAATTTAAATTTACTGTTATTTCCTAGAATCTGAACTACTGTCAAGGTATAACCAAATGCGATTAACAGAGTGCTTTTTTACTTCAATCTTAACACAATGATCAATTCTCCCAGTAGAAAGATTAAGGCTTGTGTCAACAGATAGTATTTCTGCTGGACCTAAAATTCTTGTATTACCAGTTCCACTGGAACAGATTTTATGCAGGTCCCAAGATAGGAATTACATTTCCACTGAAATCTCCTATATTCACAAGGCTTATTCTAGAACACACAGTTTCATGAGGCAAATGTCACAGGTGCAGTTAACAGATTAAAAATCAAGTGATGTGTTGCTTACATTAATTTTAAGAATAAACTTAAGAGGTACATGTTTACCCTTTAAATATAGAATGATTGTGTGAATTAGATTTCAGCTGAAAGGACAATTTAGCAATTCCGATAAAGCTCCTAGAAACATTCTGACAATAAAGCCAGATATACAGTAGATTCTATGGAACTTCATTTATCCTCTAGCCATAGTTTCGATTGTATTTTCTGATCCAAAAATCAGATCACATGGTTTGCAAAGGATTTTTCTGGGTCTAAGTGTTAGTAACCTAAATGATGCTTTTACTTTTGTAATGCCAGATACTTAATGGTTTCAGCCACAATGACAGAACATGTGAAATCTGGACTGCTCCAGGCCATCCAGTTAACACAGCCACCAAAGTCACAGCAGGTGTAACTGAGAGCCTTCCTCACACACACTCCCTCAGAAGGAGCAGGATCTCCCTTCTTCAGCTCCTCTTTCCGGAGGTGAAGTGGGACGGAGGGAGGGACATCAACACCACTGACTGAAGTCCCGTTGGTTGCCAAGTGTCCTGTGTATTCGTAACTTTGCTTCCTACCTGTTCTCCAGAAGTTGAGAAGCACGAAGGGAGTTGTAGTGCTACTCTAGTGACAATTTAGGGAATCCTTCAAATGGAAGATTAGTTCCCAATGACACAGGATGATGTTCTTACTGAAGAAATCCTTATGTTAGAAAAATGCTGCTATTAACAAACAAACAGTGTGTCAGCGATCCAGAGCAAGCAGGCAGAAAGTGTGTCAAGCACAAATCACAGCAAATATCCTGATTAGCTGATTTCCCCCAATCAGTGTCCTTTCAGTCCTGCTTTTCAGCCAGGGCCCATGCAGGAGCAGTAGGACATTCAGCAGGAAAGAGTAGAAGAGTTCTACCCCAATTTTAAAATGCCTTTGCTTAAAAACACATACATCCAGTGATTAGCAATTAAGATGCAGAAACATTAACTACTTGGTAGTTAAATTCTGCTAATTATCAAAAGTTAGGGCCTACAGGGACAGCAGTGTAGCAGAGGGAAGACAGACTGAATTTCTTTAAGTCTTTTCTGAATGCTTAACAGGTCTCTTCAGTGTTAATTGCACTTAAAACATATTTGTTTTTTTCATTTAATCTCTGAAAGCTGTTCATTTTTTCTTCACTTCTAAAGAGGAAAGGGGTCAATTTATCATTTGTTCGATAGTTCTCTGATTCAATAAAGATTCTGCGCAGATTCGTGTGACAGGTCCAAGTGCAGCAGAGGAGTACAGCTGCTTTCTGCCCCTTGTTGTGACAGTCACAGCTTGGACTGCAGTGGCTTCAGGTGCTTGTAGAAAGACTCATGGACCTGTAAGGCAGGGAGAGAGGAGTGATGGATAAGGAGCTTACAATATAAAAGAGCATGCTTTTTAGCTGGAGGCAGGTGAAAGGCCACAAACATTGATGTCTCTCTCCCTCTCTGCCTCTTTCTAAAAATAATAAATAAAATCTTAAAACAACAACAACAACAACAAAAAACAGCATACTTTTCACCAAGAAATTATCGGGACCTTATTTGGATCCTGATTCAAAGAAATGGAAAGGGTGAAAAAATAGAATTGAGCCATTTGGGAAAATCTGGACATTGAGTAAGCAGTTCATGATATTCAAGCATTATGAATGTGTGTAGGTGTGAGAATGGTATTGTGGTTACATTTCTAGAGAATCCTTATCTTTTATGGAGACATACTGAAATATCTATGGATAAAATTATGTTGGATTTGTTTAGAAATGACCCCGGTGGGGAGGGGCTGCTGACAGCTGCTGGATGCCTGGCGTTCTGTGTGTGTGTATGAGTGAAAATTGCAGTTAGTGACCAGTCAAGGAAGTGAAAAGCCTGCATGCTGGGGGAGAGACCCAGTCCCTTTCTGACCCTACTGAGTGAACAAAGTGACTGTCTTTCAAAGCTTTCAAAGTGGACCATGAGCAGAGGTCATTCCTGTCCTAATATCTAAATCAAGGCTTTTAAAAGGTGAAAGAAAAGATGTTTTTACCTCTGTTTTGTTCAGGGGCGATGACTTGGCCCATGCAAACAAGTTCTCGTACACATTCCCATCGTAGCGGCCAAGTACAGAGCCCAGCGACATGTCCTGAAAATCAAACGCGTCCACCAAAGCGACAGCGTCCGGGCGAATGACAGTGAGCAGCTCCTTGATGCGCTGGTGTGCTCGGGTGAGCTGAGCGTGTGTCAGGATGCCCTCCTGGGGAAGCAGGACACGCCAACAACACAAGCTATTTAACTGTGAGACCTGTATCTCTTTACCCAAACGGACAACCGTAAGCCACCTGTGTCCAGACAGATTATACGCATGCAGTTATGTAGCAAACCTCAGTCATTTTTCTACCAAAAAAACTTCAACTTAGGAAAATACTGACCTGAAGAAAATCCCCCGCCTTCTGACTGATTCCATACAGAGAATACAAGAGACATAAGTTCCTTAGAACGGCTTGGATGGGTCTATCTTGAATTTTGAGGAGCTGCTCTGTGAACAGCTTTACCACCACGTAGTGGCAATGCGCCTGCAGAGAGAGCAGCGTGTGAGAGACCTGGGACAATGGCCTCCATGTGGAGACAGGTTTCTGCACGACCCAAGCGAGGGCGGGCGGGGCGTAAGGTGCACTCGGGGAAGGGGAGACGGACAGACCTGCCACTGACCTCACTTGCTCGAACAAAGTCAATGGAAGTCAGGTTCCATGCCACCTCCTTGCTTTCCTGGCGACTGACTTCAGTCTGAAAGTTCTTCGCAGCAATTTCTACTAACCTGTGGAGCAGTGAAAGAACACTGAAGCCCGGAGGAAGTGATCGTGGGCACCCACGCTTTTTTCCTCTTCCATCAGGCCCCAGCCCAAGGCCCCCCAGCCCTTCCGGCCCAGAGGGCGCTCACCTGGCTGCTCGGAGTCTGTATGCCTTGGTGAGGCTCTCTGGGTTGTCCATGTCCACCGTGGCTGGCCACATTGCCACCTGCTGTGGCTGGATGTGCTGACTGGGCAGGTCGTTCAGGTAGGACACCATGCCACACACCAGCTTTCCCGAGTGCACCTGGTCATAGCTTTTCATCAGGAACCTGAAAACCATCAGTACATGTGCCTTCAGTAACTCTACTTCTTCTGAAACAAATCAAACAGTATCTTCAAAAAGCTTTAAGTTATGTGACAGGTACTTTGTCCTCACTGGTCAGATCACAAGGTAACACAATGGGTCAGGACAGAAGGCAAGACGATGTCTTTCAGGAACAAATACAACACGACAACATGGTAACAGACACTGACGAAGAGCTCAACACTCTTCTTAATAGGTAGTAGTAACTGTGAATTAAAGACTCTCACCTGGCCGTCTGCAGCATCATGACAGTGTTTTCTCCCTCAAAGGTGCAGGTTGGGGTAAAGGTGACATAAATATTGGGGAGCCCGCTGCAGTGTGAATAGCCATGCCCACCACAAGCCATGCGACAGGCCTCAATGGCAGCGTTCGTGGTCCAGGAGGTGAACGCCTTCAGCCCGGCGGTGAGCGCGTGCAGCTGAGGGGAAAACCCAGCCATCAGAACATCTGCGTGCCGACAGAGGTTCTGTGTGACTGTCGCAGGGACTCTCCTGAAACTTAAAGACAAGACCCACACACCCTCATAGCCAATCCACTTTCAATCAGACACATTTTCAAGATTTTGAGGCTGTACGGACTGCGCAAGAAACGCCATGTGCCTTTTCCTCTGGACGTTGGCTAGCAGGCGGCCATGAAACAGGGTGCCCACAAGCAAGCGGGACGCCGCAGGTACCTCGGGCAGCTCACTCAGGTCGCCCTGGCCGATGTCTTCGTTGATCCGATGGTAGGTCTCCTTCATGTACGCGCCTACGAAATGGAAGGCGTAGGCAGTGGCCAGCAGGGGGAAGAGTTTGTACTGCTGGGTTTGAAAATCCAAAATCTGTGGTTCTGGTTCACTAAAGGATATACACAAAAGTTTGGAAAAATTAAACACACAAACAGAACTTGCTCTGGGTCAGGCTCTAGTCTAATAAGCACTTTGGCACATTAACTCATTTCATCCTCACGAAGACCCTGCCTGGACTCATGCAGTAGTAAGTGGCAGATTCTGGATCCGCAGTGAGGTTCTTGGCTACAGGAGATGCTCTGAACCACCTTGTTAAGCTGTCTCAGGTCAACAGTTTCTAGCTATGAAGTTCATGTGTTTGTCTTCACAGTATGACTAAGAAAACTATCTTATGGCAATGTACAAAATCAACATTAGTTAACTTCACAGGAGGAATGCCATGTTAAAAGGATCTAACCCAGGCCCTGGCTGGTGGCACAGTGGATAAGGCACCGGCCTGTGAATCCAAAGGTCGATGGTTCGATTCCCAGCCAGGGCACATAACCAGATTGCAAGCCAGGTCTCCAGCCAGATCCCCAGCTGGAGGCAGGTGAAAGGCAACCATACATTGATGTTTCTCTCCCTCTCTGCCTCTCCCTGGAAATAATAATAAATAAAATCTTAAAAAAAAAAAAAAAAAATCTAACCCAAAACTTCAGCCAAGATGGAGGTTTAGGTAGACAAGCTTTACCACCCTTCACAAGAGTAAGGAAAAATACAACTACCTCAACACTAAAAACACCAGGACTACCAGAAAATTGAGCTGCATGGAAGTCCAACAAAGATATAAAAAACTAATACTTATGCAGACAGGTAGGAGAGAGGAGAAGAGGCAGAGAGGACACTGTTTTTCTAAGAAGGTTAAAAGTAAAAGGTGGTACTCTAACCTTTCCACGTTAAAGGAGGTCTAGGTTCTAAGTAGCAGACCCGGTACACTAACCACCCCCCCTAGACCACATCTGGGTAAGGTGGCGCCTGAGGGGGTCCAGGGCAGGGCCTCAGCCCCTCACCTGGGCTTGATCTCAGACTGGTGCCGCACGGCGCTGTAGCGAATGGCGATGGTGCAGGCCTTCGCCAGGGCCCGCGCCGCCTCTCCCACCAGGAAGGCCCGGATAAACACCATGGTCCCGTACGTCAGCTTGTTACTCACAGGTTTCACGTAGGTGCCGTCGGGCTTTACCTGCAGGAAGGACACAGGGCTGATGCTTCCTTCCGTTCAACCCACTAGGCAGGTTAGGCCAGTGGTTCTCAAAGTGTGGTCCCAGAACAGCAGTCCTGGGGTCGCCTGGAAACTCGTTCGAAATATAAAACCTTAATCCTGCCCTGACCTGTGTGGCTCAGTGCACTGAGCATTGTCCCCCAAAGTGAAAGGTCGCTGGTTTAATTCTTGGCCAGGGCACGCCCTTTCGGGGCATGTACAGGACACACCTGATGTATGGTTTTCCCAAATAAAAATATCTCAGCATCCACACAACCTATTAAACCAGGAACTCAGGGGGCCAAGAAATCTGGCTCAGCCAGCCCCCCAAGTCATTCCAACGTCTCCTGAGTTTGGGATTGTGGGTTTGGCAGACCAGCATGTGTTCTTCATGCCTGCCAATGGCCTTTGGTGTCACTGTTGTAATAGAAGCAGCACCCGAAGTAAAAGTACTGTGATTTTCTAAAGACAGACCCTCTGAGCCCCATGGTATCAGCAGCCTGAGCAACCCCACACTTCACACCTCTGCCCCCATTTTTGGCTTTACTCTACCTGGGCGTACTTCATCAGCATGTTTTCTCTGGGAATGCGGTAATGGTCCATCTTCAGGTAGCCATTATCCATCTCATCATAGCCAAATTTGGGGCCAATGTCGCCAACAATGATACCTGCCACGGAAGAAAGCACCAGGTGCTTCAGCTCTGAAATCCCTGTTGTCCCCACTTCTCTTTAGTTGCGTATTATGCTTTTTGCAGAAGAAAAATGCTCAAGCTAAGTTTTCACTTCAGTATCAGATGAAAGATTCTAACCTGGCAAAGGCTTATGGGTTCCCATTTCTCGAATAGGTACTATGAAGGCGTGTAATCCATAGCATTTCCCCTTTGTGTAGAGCTGGGCAAGTACTATCGCGTGATTTGACGTCTTTCCAACTGCAACATCGGGGAAAACAAGAGAGAGAAGTGAGCGACCATGCTCACACATGGGAAGGGCGGAAACAAAAGGCGGGAGAAGAACAAACGTTGGGTAGACGGCAGGCCTGTCCATGACGGCGCCCGGGGGCTGTCTGCGCCAGCGCCCGTCCTGGTTTCCAGCAGCAGCGGCCCTGGGCTGGCCGTGACTGCCGTCTGCAACGCTAACCGGATACCTAACACCCCGCATGAGCTGAAGGTGCACGACATGCCAACTTGACAGCCACCTGTTTAACAGACAGCGCTACTTTCTTTCCTACTCATGTCCTCACTAAGAAAAATTACAGGGTAATCATAAGAACATTATGTTACTTCCTTCTCCCTCAAGACAATCCTTTCCAAAGTAGCAGCCACTAGCCACATGTGGCTGTTTCCATTTAAATCAACAATAATTAAATAAAAGATTCAGTTCCCAATTCACTAGCTGCATCTCAAGGGATCAGCAGGAACACATGGCCAGTGGCTACTGCAGCGGCAGCAGAGATGGGGAGCTCCTGCCATCGCAGGGGTCCTGTGGGTCAGAGCTGCTTCTAGGGACTCTAGTTAGTGCACACAGAAATACTTACCTTCTTTCTGCACGCGAGTCTCTCAAACCAGGAAAATGTCATGTTACATACTAAAATACACACACACAACAAAGTCCTCCGAGCACTGCCATCATCTACAAAATCTACCCTAAAACAATGATTCAGAAGGCAAGATGATGTTAACTAAGTTTCATGGCAAATTTATTCTTAGAATAAAATTTGAAAATAACTCCAGTGCTTCCAATATAGGAATAAATAGCCCAACAGGGACCACAAAGTTACTTGAAATAACGACAGTGGAGACTAAGCAAATCCATGGAAATGTGTGGATGAAACACGAAGATA
Source organism: Noctilio leporinus (assembly GCA_004026585.1). Classification (NCBI taxonomy): domain Eukaryota; kingdom Metazoa; phylum Chordata; class Mammalia; order Chiroptera; family Noctilionidae; genus Noctilio; species Noctilio leporinus. The sequence continues at coordinate 303,640 of PVIW01001299.1, read as the reverse complement.
CGCAGGCTAACACTGCTGTCCTTTCTGTGCTTTGTAAAAGCTGTAAATCTCTGAAACATGCACGAGAGAACGTGAAATACTGACTAGCTTAGAAGAGTTCATCTTGGAAATGTTTCCTGTATTTCAAAATGATATTCTCAAATAAGCTCAACATCTTAAACATGAGCTTTTTTATTTTATTTTATTTTATTTTATTTTATTTTATTGTTGTTGTATTACATCCACCCCCTGTTTGCTCCCCTCTGTCTAAACATGAGCTTTTAACAAATCTTCCAAATACCCAAAACTGTCAAAAAATTCACTCACGTCCCCCCGGCCACCACTTGATGGAGGTCACAGTAGGACTGTTAAGGATGAACTCCTGGGTGCTGGGGTCGTAAGTGGCTGTGGTCTCCAGGCCTCGAAGATGCGTTCCTAAAAAAAATCACACTTCCTTCAGATAGGGTATGAAGAAAACCAGCCCAGGGTAAAAATCTCCTGCCCAGCCCTTAAGGTCTTCTACCTCAAAGAATAACACGATCTGACAACAATGAAGTGTTTTTAGATGAGCTACAGATGGTTGATAACCAAGATATGCCATTTCCTATACTTGTATCAGGTGACATTTACTGAGATCAACTGAGAGAAAATGTAAAGGAATCGGTTTTATAAGACCACGGGCCTCTTAAGTTCTCAGCAAAGTTATCTGCCCTTCCGAACCCACCTCTGAGCTGTGAGTATGCCGATTTCAACTCGCACTACTATACTTACCGTACCAACTATAAGAGAAAGATAATGTGACAGGAATAGGCTCTAAAGGTCTCGTAAATTGAGAATTTCTTTCAGAATGATAGCTAGAATGGAAAACAAGACTGTAAAAAGGCATACCCACTCTGGGGGGAGCAGTGACTTTGTCCTGGTTGGCTCACAAGTGGGACCAGGAAGGGTTCCCAACTTCCCGAGTTTACTGAAGTGGGACAGGAACTCACTAACACTTGAATGCTGAAGCAGGAACTTGAGCGACCTTCCCCAGGTGCAAATCAGGGAAGCAGACACTGTACAGAGTCCTTTACCAGAGCAGTTTTTGAAGAAAACAAGGTGACATTCAAGAACATGTAACAGAGTTTTCAAGTGCACAACTGAACCAGATGCATTACTCCACTTGGAAAGCCCTGTACAGCACAAAGCACGCTATAAAATGAAGGTGAAGTCACACAGAAATAAGGAACATATGGCAAAAACAAATTAGACCAGCTGTTCTGAAACCTCCGAAAAAAGAGAAGCCAAAGCAGATGAATGCAAGCAGAGACACAAGGCTGAAAGAGACAGACAAGGCAGGCGGCGGATGGAAAGAAGGAGCTGCTAGGTACCGAGCGTGAAACCAAACTGCCTAGAGTCCCAGTTTCTCTCACTCTTCTGAACTTGGGCCAAGCCACCTCCAGAACTTGGCTGAATGTACTGAATCAGGCACAAGTAACCTGCAGGTATAAAATGCTGCCTGTTTGTTCTGGCTGGCGTGGCTCAGTGGATTGAGCGTCAGCCTACGAACCGAAGGGTCACTAGGTTCCCAATCGGGGCACAGGCCTGGGTTTCGGGCCAGGTCCCCGGTTTGGGGCACACAAGAGGTTAACTGACTGATATGCCTCTCACGCACTGGTATTTCTCACCCTCTCTTTCTCCCTCCCTTCCCCTCTCTCTAAAAATAAATTTTTTAAATACAAAAATTTAAAAAAGACATAATAAAAATGCTGCCTACTTTGGCTAAACAAGCCACTCATTTCCCGTCAGCAGATCAGAGAGCACACATGCTACAAATCTGCATGTGTTCTGGGACTGCAGCAAGTTCCCCACGTATCAGCGGCAGGACTAATCAGACAGCAATGAGGAGAGGAAAAGGGGTTCAGATCTTTTTTATTACATATATATTTTTTAAGTTTTAAAAAAATTTATTTATTATTTTAAGAGAGAGGGGAAGGGAGAGAGGCAGAGAGGGAGAGAAACATCCATGTATGGTTGCCTTTCACCTGCCTCCAGCTACAGACCTGGCTGGAGACCTGGCTTGCAACTTGGTTATGTGCCCTGGCTGGGGATCGAACCAACGACCTTTGGGTTCGCAGGCCAGTGCCTTATTTACTGTGCCACCAGCCATGGCCAGACCTTTTTTTTTTTTTTAATGACTTAAAAGTTGTATATTTTTATTTTTAAAACAATATTTTATTTATAATTTTGAGAGAGGAGAGGGGAGGGGCGGGAGGCAGAAAAGGAGAGGGGGTTCAGATCTTGGACACACACCCACCCTACGCAACTCCAGCGAGCTTGGAAACCACTTAATAAGGCCTGGCTTGTAATTCTTGACCTTCTGAAGGGGGAACCAATTAAAAAAAAAATCAGTGAAGCCCTGGCTGGTGGCACAGTGGATAAGGCCTGCGGACACAAAGATCGCTGGTTCAATTCCCAGCCAGGGCACATAACCAGGTTGCAAGTCAGGTCTCCAGCCAGATCCATAGCTGGAGGCAGGTGAAAGGCAACCATATGTGGATGTTTCTCTCCCTCTCTGCCTCCCTCCCTTCCCATCTCTCTGGAAATAATAAATAAAATCTTAAAAAAAAAATTCAGCATATATCTCAATAACGTAAACTTTTGTTTTCACCGCCCAAAGCAATGTTTTAGCCAAGACTTGCCTGGTGAAAAGCCTGGCTTCTACAGGAAAGTCACATTTCAACGCTGCTGCCTGGCATGCCGAGACGCCACCACTAACACGCGGAGGGCACACCATCCATGCTCTGCTCGCAGCGCCCTCCCAACCCAAAAGGACCGAACGCACCGTACCATGACCCATCTCTGTCTGCGCGTAAGTGCCAACGACCTCCAAGTTCCAGGCGGGCATGAAGAAGCGCTCCTGCTGTTCCGCTGTCGCCTGGTGAAGCAAGGTGGGCAGGAACATGCCCAAGTGGAGATCCAGCGGCGAAGGCCCGCGGTGCACAATGCTTCAGAGGAATGTCAAGGGTGAGCATTTGAGGAGAGCCGTCGGGTGTGGGCGAATCAGCGGTGCAACAGACAAGTCAAGGGAGGAGAAAAAACCTTCTGTAAGTGAGAACCGGGTGCCCTGGCCACGCACGGAGCACTGCCCCTGTCTGCCCTACTTGGGGTCTCGGCGATTTCGTTGCTTTGGAGCAGGCACGAAGTACCCCTGTGCACTACTCATCTCTACGGAATCCAGTTTGGCAGGACTGGCTGCTGACTCCAAAGCTGGTGCCGCACGAAGCCCTGAGAGCAAGGCGGAGGGCTCCAGGCCTGCCATTCAATCAACGGAAACACACATTTGAAGGTTGTGTGGAAAGCCAAATTTGAGCTGAATAGCGATTTGCTCCCATGAGCAGTGACACAGGCCGCAGGAGCCCTCGTAGAGGGAAGTTCCCCGAGGTGAGTTTCAGTGACACCGGACCTTTTCTGTCCACAAACAGCCAATGCTGATCCCATTTCGCAACTAACACTGGTCACGGCGTTCGGGTTGGTCATAAGTACCTAGCCACAGGCCCTGAGACAAGTTAATACAAAAACCAGCAGTCCTCTTCATCCCAATAAATTTCAGAAATAAAAGAAAAAAAACATGCAATTTCTAGTGAAGACCATAATAATTATAAAGAACAGATTCACACATACCAAGCTCTCCATTACAGTCTATGGAACTTGTCACTAATAAAAAGCATCTTCATAGTCATTTTAACTCTACTTTGTAAAATCATTGTCCCATTTAAAATCTGTAGATGTTTTAGATTTCTATGTGAATGTGTCTTTAATAGGAAACAGTTATGTACCCTATACATGCACTTGTATCTTTTTGTGAGAGAGGGGAAGGGAGGGAGAAAGAGGAGAGGAACATCAATGTGTGGTAGCCTCTCACCTGCCACCCAATTGGGGACCTGGCCTGCAACCCAGGCCTGTGCCCTGACTGGGAATCGAACCAGCGACCTGTTGGTTCACAGGCTGGCACTCAATCCTGGGAGCCACACTAGCCAGGGCGCCCTTGTATTTTTTATGTTACTGGCATTATACTGAGCATTCAGCTCTATGCTAGTCAAGTCTACATTGGTCTTATTCTCTTTAATTGAAGTCTGTCTTCCTACTGGGTGGCTGTGCTTCCAACTAACCAAGCACATAAAAAACAGTAACAACAAGGAATGTGTGAGTGACTTCTTCATTTTACAAAGAAATCAAGACTGAGATGAGTTAAAAGACTTCAGAACAAGACAATGGTCAAAAAAGGGATGGGAACCTCACTGCCCAGCCTGGGCTGGGTAGATCAGTTGGTTAGAGAGCTGTCCCTGTCGGTAAGCACAGTTGCCCACCCTCACCCTCAGAACACATACAAGAATCAACTCATGAATGCATAAGTAAGTATCACAACAAATAGATATTTCTCTCTCTCTCTAAAAAAAGAAAGAAAGAAAAGAATCTCATTGCCCAATCATACAGCCTGTTCTAGCGCTGCTGGGCTGAGGATGAGGGACTTGCCCGACCAGATACCCTTGGAAGCATCCAGTAAGCTGTGACCCCTTGTGAAACTGGATGAAAGGTCCATGGGGCTGCTCCATGCTATTTTTGCAACTTCCTATGAATCTATCATCATTTCAAAATTACCGTACCAACTATAAGAGAAAGATAATGTGACAGGAATAGGCTCTAAAGGTCTCGTAAATTGAGAATTTCTTTCAGGAGGAGGCAAAGAGCTGGAGCACTTTACTCAAGGAACTAGTATGGAAATGGACAACAAATGGGATTGACTTTGTGGGGAGTGAGTGGGTGGGGAAGGAGACAGGGAAGGAAAAAGGGGATGGATGTAATACAACAACAATTAAATTAAATTAAAAAATACATTTGTGGGATGACAAAATGCCTTTCACTCACAATCAAGAATGCAAACTAGTCCATTTGCAAAAGAATGGTAACTAAGCCCTGGCCAGTGGGGCACAGGCAGGGGTTGCGGGCCTTGTCCTACCAGTTGGGGGCATGCAATAGGCAATCAATTGATGTTTCTCTCACATGGATGTTTCTCTTCCTTTCTTTTTCCCTTCCCCTCTCTATAAAAGTAAATAATTTTTTAAAATAAAAGAATGGTAACTATGAAGAAAAATGAATGTAGGCCTAGGACCCAAGAAAAGTCTTTGCACTAGGGCTGAAAGCTGTGGCCTGGGACCAGCCACCTCCAGTGCTGATAATCTGCGTGACAGAGACCAGAACAGCCCTGTGCAGGCAAGGCCACCCAGAGGTGCCCATGGGGCACAGGGGGATGGTGCAGCAGGGTGTGTGGCATTTGGGATGGAACAAGGGTTTACCACTAAACAGACATAGCAGGGCAGAAGTGAAACTACTATAATCAGAAACAGTTTTGAGACTCAAGAAAGTTTTCAGGAGAAAACTGTCTCTGGGACTAAGGTTATTCAGAAGTGGATGGAATTTAGACATGTTACAAGGAGAAAGTGACCTAGATAATTTCTTTTTAAAGATTATATTCCTTACTTTTTAGAGAGAAGGGCAGGGAGGAAGAAAGAAAGGAATAGAAACATCCATGTATGGTTGCTTTTCACCTGTCTCCAGCTACAGACCTGGCTGGGAATCGAACCAGCGACCTTTGGGTTTGTAGGCCGGCACCTATCCACTGAGCCGCCAGCCAGGGCTTAGGTATTGCATATTTTAAAAGTTCTTGCGGCACGCTAATTGAAAATCTCTCTGCACTGAATGAAGTACAGAGATAAAGACGAAGTTGGTTCAAATAAAAGGAAATATTTGAAAACCAGAAGCAACAAGGAAAGACAGCTCTAACATGCAAACCTGCCCAGAGCAGCACAGGGCAGGCCCTTTATTCCAATTTCTGGGCCCCGCAAACCAGTGAAGTTCAAGTATTGCTTCCTCTCTTCCTTCAAAATGAAGGGCAAATATACAGGGTGCACGTCATCAATTGGCAATAACATGCGTCTCCTTATTTCAGGTACTTACTAACTTTGAAAAACTATGTTTCTAAGGTTATGATTTAACATCATTGTTTCAGATATAAAGTATTAAGTTCTGAGAGCAACCTTCACTTCGGAGGAATACAATGTTAGAGCAGCCATCATTTCTGGACTGACTGCAGGGCGAACTGCTAAGGAAGTTGCAGACTTCAATAACATCTTTACCTACAGTTTACAACGTGAAGAAGGTGTATGATGCTGATCCTGATGTCACCACACCAACAAGGAAAGCGCATAAGGTAGGCAAAGATCGCACAAGTCCAGATATTGTACACAGAACCCAGGACATCATCAATGAAGATCCAGGATGTTTACCTTGACCTTTTGAGAGTAGTTGTACCGTGGATGAAGCAAGTCGCAAATGGACATCATTTTCTCTTCCAACAAGATGGTGCACCAGCACACAACGCCAAAAAGGTACAAGAATTTCTGTGTCAATGTTCCTGAATTCTGGTGAAAGGAAATCTGGCTGCCTAGTTCACCAGACGCAAATCCTTTAGACTTTTATCTATGCAGAGTTTGTGAGAGAGAAGTTAATAAACCACCTCATTCCAATAAAGAGGCTGTTAAAGCTACGACTGAAAACATGATAATGTCCATGAATCAAGAAAAGTTCATTAAAGCATGCTCAAGATTCCCAAGTCGAATCAAGTCTATTATTGCAGCACATGGGGACTTTTTTGAATAATTTAAAAAATAATGACTGGTCCTGGCTGGTGGCACAGTGGATAAGGTGCCGGCCTGTGAACCCAAAAGTCACTGGTTTGATTCCCAGTCAGGGCACATAACCAGGTTGCAAGCCAGATCTCCAGCCAGGTCTGCGGCTGGAGGCAGGTGAAAGGCAACCAAACATGGATGTTTCTCTCCCTCTTTGCCTCTCTCCCTTCCCCTCTCTCTAAAAATAATTTTAAAATATTTTAATAAAATTAAAAATGACTCAATTTATGTATTTACATATAAGTATAAATTTATTTCAAAATATAATACTTTTGTGGTATGTTGTTTATTTTATTTTTTTAATCCCAACAGTTGTTTTTTTCTTTTTTTAAGATTTTATTTCATTATTTTTAGAAAGAGGGGAAGGGAGAGAGGCAGAGAGGGAGAGAGACATCCATGTATGGTTGCTTTTCACCTGCCTCCAGCCACAGACCTGGCTGGGCTGGAGACCTGGTTTGCAACCTTGATATGTGCCCTGGCTGGGGAATTGAACCTGCAACTTTTGGGTGCGCAGACCGGCACCTTATCCACTGTGCTACAAGGCAGGGCGTATGTTGTTTATTTTGCTAACATTTTGCCAATTGATCACTCGCATCCTGTATGTTTGTTTGTTTGTTTTTTTTAAAGATTTTATTTATTATTTCAAGAGAGGAAGGGAGAGAGGCAGAGAGGGAGAGAGACATCAATGTATGGTTGCTTTCACCTGCCTCCAGCCATAGACCTGGCTTGCAACCTGATTATGTGCCCTGGCTGGGACTCAAACCAGTGACCTTTGGGTTTGCAGGCTGGTGCCTTATTCACTGTGCTACCAGCCAGGGCCTCAAATTATAACACTTTTGTGATTATTTATTATCTATTTGTGGTTATAATTCTGATAAAATTTTGCCAATTGATCACTTGCACCCTGTATTTTGAATGTACTTTATAAAAAGAGGCAGACACATTATACCAACAAGAGATACCCGTATCAGACCCACTCAGAACCTCCCCACCCCCCTCCACGAGAGAAGGACTGTACAAATGTCATTCTCCTTTCCAAAGGATACCTTCCTCCCGCTTGTTATCGTTACTTCAGCGTCGGCCATCCTAATGCTCAAGTCCTGGGCGTTTGACCAGGTGTTCAGAACACCACAGCCAGAATCTGCAGCACTCTCAGGGATTGAGATGAAAAGCAATTCCTTAAACCAATTACCAATTCATAATGCACCAAGTCAAACACAAAAATGAAACTTTCCTGATAATTGCATTCTTTCCCCTTTTTCTTACTCCCCTTTAGTTACAGAATAAAACCAATGTGGTAACTAGGGTTGAGGCTGGACAGCACAAATTCAAGACACAAACCTGCCGATGGCTTTGTTCCTGAAAACAAACTTATTTCACATTGAGACCAAACACAAGACTTTTTGAAGTTGCCAGGCTTCTAGGAACAATTTCACCAAGAATATTTGTAATGGGAAGTACACGGACTGTATTAGATAAGATGTAGAAAAGAAACAAAGAATCAACTTTTTTTCAGACCACCTTACCACCCTGCAAGTGGGCAGGGAGAGAGGAAGGCACTTAACTGCGCTAATGCTCTGCCACCATCAAAATCCACGTTCAACCCTGGCTGGTAGCACAGTGGTTAAGGCGCCGGCCTGCGAACCCAAAGGTTGCAGGTTCGATTCCCCAGCCAGGGCACGTAACACGGTTGCAAACCAGGTCTCCAGTCAGGTCTGTGGCTGGAGGCAGGTGAAATGCAACCATACATTGATATCTCTTTCCCTCTCTGCCTCTCTCCCTTCCTCTCTCTCTGGAAATAATAAAATCTTAAAAAAAAAAAAAAAAAAAAAAAAAAAATCCACGTTCAACTTGATGTAAGCAGAGGCAGCCGCCGGATGGAGAGGCAGACACTGTCTCAAGAATTTCTATACTGTCTCAAGAATTTCTGAAAAAGGCTTTAATTATTAAACACCAACGCAGCACTTTGCCACACCCATTAAAAAACAGGTGTACATGACAATGGTAGGTAATGATGGAAGATGTTTATGGGGCACTAAGCTGGATTTTAGTTAAGATTGAACAATATATATTTCTCAATGTGGAGCAGTAGGAAAAAATCAAATGCCAGGAGTCATCAGCTGATTGCAATCCTGAGGTGGGTTACCCTCAAATATGAACTAACCGTGGCCTAATTCCGTCTGGGCGTAGGTGCCAATTATCTCGAGTCCTTGGGCAGGAAGCAGCCATTTCTCTTGCTGAGCACGGGTGCCCTGATTCAGCAAGGTGGGGATAAACATGGTGTAATTGAGGTTCACGGGATCCACAAAATTGATCATACATAGTCTACAGGAGAGAAAAGAAAAGGATCTTACTCAGCCTTGCTCTAGGAACTGCATTCTACCACCCCTTCTTGCCACTCAATGTGGCCTTTGGGACAAAGGCTAGGAAAATTCAAACCCCTTCCTTATGAAATTAAATACGGAGTTTACCATTTTACTACCTAAAAGGCCAATAGCAGAATCTGCCCTTTTAAATAATTTTATTTTGTTCTGTATGGTACACTATTGTGGCTATATTAAAAATGGATTTCTGCCCTGGCTGGTGACACAATGGATAAGGTGCTGGCCTGTGAACCCAAAGGTCGCTTGTTCGATTCCCCAGCCAGAGTACATAACCAGGTTGCAAGCCAGGTCGTCTTCAGCCAGGTCCGCATTGAGGTCTCTCTCCCTCTTTGTCTCTCTTCCTTCTCCCTTCTCTAAAAATAATAAATAAAATCTTTTAAAAAATAAAAAAATAAAAGTAAAATGGATTTCTTTCAGAGGCACATAATAAAATATCACAGATAAAAAATAAAAACAAGAAGAGTGTAGACTATTTTTCCCTGTGTAACCAAAGCAAACACCCAGGATGGCACATCTATCTATATTCTAGGGCCAGAGCACAGGTTGGGTGGGTAGGTAATGTGTGCACGTTAAACACATATCACCAAGGGTCTCTAAAAATCACTCCAGATCAATCATCATAAGACTCAGTCTTCAATTATTTTCTAATAACACAGAATCTGTCAAATAGTCAAAATACAAATTACAGTCAGCCTTGGCTACACTGCATCACGGATGGACAGGGGACTATTCTGTTCCCTCCGTCTAAAGGGCTTCCAGTCCAGCGTGAATAACGGAGGCCCGTGACTTCTCCGGGGACAGAGGAGGGGGTGCCTGGCCCGCACAAGCACAGCATGAACTGAGGGGCAGAGTGGGCAGCTGCAGTTCACTTTTTTCCTAGTCTGGAACACCTCACAGATTTGCGTGTCATCCTTGCGCAGGAGCCCTGCTAATCTTCTCTGGATCGGTCCTATTTTAGTCTGTGTGCTGCCAGAGCAGTGCTGCAGTTCACTTCTGCAGAGCCTGAGGCACCCGCCATCCTCGGGTGAAGGCCACCTTTCCGCGGTGCCGGCACAGGCTCACACACCCACGGCGGCTGCCCTCGTCATGCCCAGTCTCCGGTTTCCACAGCAGGACCGCGTTAACAGACACCGAGCGGAGGACAGAGGGCAAAGCGGAATGAACTGCAGGGCAGCTGCTTTCCAAGTAGCTCGGAGCGGGGGCTGGTAGGACGTCACTTACTTCCCCAAACAGGCCCCGCCTCCCTGCCGCGGGGCCTGAGGAACAGCTAAGGTACAAGTCACCCTCAAAGGCAGCACAGCACCCCCAGCAATCCTGTCTCACCAAAAGAGGGAAAGAGCCCTCAAGAATTTCTGAGAACTACAAGCAGTCATTTAGGTGCCAAAAATGGTGAAAGTACAAGACACTCTCACTTCCACAGGAGAACGAAGGCTCTGGATTTACCAAGTCATGACATTGACACAAAATAATTCTAGGAAACGGAGGGAAAATAAAGACGCCCAAACAATATGCTCTTAGTAATACACTGAAATTTTCTTTTTTTTTTTTTTTTTGAGGCAACTTGAAAATCAAGAACAAAATCTGAGGGCTTGCTTTTAAGTTGTGTTTAATCCCTCCTAAAGATGCTTTTCAAAAAACTCGCTTTAAAAGTCTTAGAAGGGTAACAAAAACCATGACTGGTCCTCATTAGGATTTTAAATTTGTCTTAAGAACATGAACAGCATTTTTTTCATAGGAAACAGTGTAATTAACAGACAAAATTACAGGAAAGGCGATCAGGAAAACAACTTTTATATTCCATCAACAGTAAGGTCTTATTTTTTTCAAGGACTGAGTTCTTCTGTTGCTCAAGTTGAAAAATTTCAAAATATTTTACTAATGCTTAGTCAATTTCAAAGTACTCTCATAAGTTGGTTGTACTTTGATGTAAGTGGATGCCTACCAAAAAGAGACCAGTAAATGCCCAAAACCCCCAGGAAGAGAATACTGCTATTTTCCATCCTTTCCAGCATGGTCCTACCCAGTCTTAGCACCTGAGAAAGCTGGTGTCCCTCACCAACATAATTCATGTTATGTCCCAGTTAACTTTCTTCTTCGGTCAAGGGCAGCCTCAGGCTTGATGGCCTAAGTGGGTCTCCCTATCTCACCCTATGGACATTGGAAGAATGTCAAAGAGTGAGTCAAAGGTCTTCCTGTACAGTCTCCAAAGCAAGGTCTGCAGCATGAAAAATAAACAAGTGGCTGGTGTCCACTAACCTTTAACGCACATAAAGGACTTTGTTCTATTTCCAAATGAGTCTGGTTACCACCATGGATGATGAAATCTAACTCACTCTGAACCACACCACACCAACCATTTAAAAAGCAAAACAAAATAAAGCTCTTTTTGTACTATTCTTAGGACTAAAATCTTACTAATGTTTTAAGGTGTACAAATCGAATTTGAGTAATTCAGAAACATAATTTCTCGTTGTTCAACTTCAGCAATTTTCAACAGGTGTACCGCAAGACTTTTCAACACATTCAGTGCCTATTTAGTGAGGGTCACTGCCTCTTTTCACTTACATGGTCAAATTTAAAAAATGACAACAGCCAACACAGCAACAGCCATCTGGTGTGAATGAGCCAAAATTTCACCTATTTTTTTCTTTTGTCAGATAGACAAACTATATATTTTTTGGCATGTCACAGAATTTAAGTTCTCTGCCATGAGATGAAAACCATTAAAAATCACTGCTCCACCTCCACATTTCCACAGCCATGAGTTACAAACTTTAAAAATAAAAGAGTATTCGGAAGTTAGTAAGTACTCTGATTTGGTCTACCAAAAAAAAAAAAAAAATTGTATCTTCATAACTAAAATGGAAAGGAATTCTGAGGCCAGCCTTCGGGTCCAAGTAAATTATTTCACCTGAATAATAAGCAGGTAAAGCTGAAATTAATTAGATATCAAATATAGTAGAGGCAGGACTATGAAAGGAGAAATGACTATTACTACACAAAGGCAGAACTTGTAACATTTCACTTTTTTTCTCGGCTTTTGAATATACACCATTCATGTCATTTCATCTTTATTCATGAAAATATTGGGAATTTTGAAATGTAGAAATCTAAAGGAGGAAATGCCCAGGAATAAGTGAGAAGTGTAGAGGTGCTACAGGCCAAAGGAACCCTGTAAAAAGATCACGTAATTACAGAGTGTTTATTGAGATAAAGTAAAAAACTGCATTTTTTTTTCAATTAAAAACTAAGAAAGCCCTGGCTGGTAGCACAGTGGATAAGGTGCCGGCCTGCGAACCCAAAGGTCGCAGGTTCGATTCCCCACCCAGAGCACATAACAAGGTTGCAAACCAGGCCTTCAGTCAGGTCTGTGGCTGGAGGCAGGTGAAAAGCAACCATACATTGATGTCTCTCTCCCTCTCTGCCTCTCTCCCTTCCCCTCCTTCTAAAAATAATGAAATAAAAAATCTTTAAAAAAAAACAAAACAAAACAAAACTAAGATTGCTATAGTGACTGGGGGTGGGGCTGAAGGTGGGATGAGGGTATAGGGAGAAAAAAGGGTGATGGAAAAAATAAATACAAGCACAAGACTGTACTCTGTATGATCCTATTAACCAATGTTACCCCAGTAAATTTAATAAAATATAATCTGAAAAAAGGAAGTACTCTTGTCCTGACTAGTATGGCTCCATGGGTTGAACTTCGTCCCACAAAGTCAAAGGTTAGCGCTGGTCCGGCTCCTGGTCATGCTAGTACCCAGTTGGGGCCAGAGGGGTGTATGCAAGAGGCAACCAACCAATCAATGTTTCTCTCCCCCTCTTTCTCCCCTCTCTAAAATAAATAAATAGGTGATGGAGAAAAATAATAAATAAATAAATAAACTCCCCCCCCCCCCTTTTTTTTTTTTACAGAAAGGAAGTACTCTCTTCAGCACTGGGACATGGGGATGTTTCATGAGGTCTCCTGTGCACTGGAGGGCCAGTGAAACACTGCCGCCTGCCGCCAGCGTCTATAATGCCAAGTTGTTAGAATACTTTGTTCATTCTGAGATTCAACTAATGTTCTTCTTCATCCATCCCCTCTTCTCCATTATCTAAAACTCAAGCTCTACAATAGCATTTAAAAATATGCGATTGAAGCCCTGGCTGGTGGCACAGTGGATAAGGCGCCGGCTTGCAAACCCAAAGGTCGCTGGTTTGATCCCCAGCCAGGGCACATAACCAGGTTGCAAGCCAGGTCTCCAGCCAGGTCCGTAGCTGGAGGCAGGTGAAAGGCAACCATACATGGATGTCTCTCTCCCTCTCTGCCTCCTCCTCTTCCCCTCTAAAAATAATAAAATCTTTAAAATATATATACAATTGATACAAAATATTTAAACGTTTGCCCTTGCAAGGCCACCAACTCAGGACCTGCATTCGACAACGTCATCCCCTTCGCAGGCTGCCGTGAAGGAGGAAACGTTCTTTCACACGCACACATACACCTTCAAATCGGCCACAAAGCACAGCGCAGCAGCCCGCGGGCAGCCGGCCGGTCCCCGTCGGTACAGCCCGCCGGGCTAAGAAACACCTACTTTTTAAACCACATGATTTCATCAGGGTCCGAGATGCCGAACTCCCGGATCTTCTTCACCAGGGTGGCGCTCTTCCGAACGCCCACCTCGTAGCGCTGGCTGCGGGTGAGGAAGTTCGGGTCCTCATGCTGGAAGTCGGGGTCGTTCAGGATCAGGTTCTCTGCCGGGGAGTCAAGGGCATCAAGACGCAGACCCGCCTTCGGGGCCCCGGGACACCTCCCTGGGGCTGTCACCACTGCTTTCCGAGCCCCGCACTGGCCCTTTCGGGAGAGCAACCTCCCCCGCCCCACGTCGCCACGGGCCACCCCGAGCAGCGGGGTCCTGGCGCCCCGAAAGCTGGGCCACAGCCTACGGCCTACGCCCTCCCGCTCGCCCAGGTTCCGAGTCGGGGAGCGGGCTCGGGGAAGGGGAGGCCGGGCCGCCCTCACCGATCTCCCGGCGGCGCCGGGTGTTCTCCGGGCTGCCATCCAGGACGTGCGTGAGCAGATCCGGGTTGAAGCTGGCGCCCGCCCGCTCCCGGCGCAGGTCCTGGTTCATGGTGGCGGCCATCGGAGAGCTCAGCACTGGACGAAGGCGACGAAGGATGTCTACCGCCGCAGTGCTGGCCGGAGCCTAGGAGCAGCCAGGCCGCGCAGGCCCCGCCCTGGCCCGCCCCTCTCCCGCCCCCGGCCCGCCCCCGGCCCGCCCCCGGCCCGCCCTCTTCCGCGGCACCTCCGACGCGAGGCCGGCGGCACAGGCGCGGTCGTCGAGGCCGGGCCGGGCACCGAGGGGCCGAGTCCCCAGCTCTCGGCCGGGGGAGCCCTCGAGCGGACCCCACGCCCCCGGGAGGAGACCCCAGAAGAAGCTGCAGAAATTGGCCGGAGGTGGGGGAAGCGGGGGAAGCGGGGGGAGCGGGCGGGGGACTCTCGGGAACTCGCCCCGCCCTCGTCACGTGACCCCGCGGGCGGCGGTGGGAAGCCCGAGGCTGCCGGGCGCCCGATGGGGGGGCAGGGCGACGGGGGGCGGGGCCACGATGGGGGTGGGGACTGCGCCTGCGTCCGCCCGCCCTGCTCCCGGCGCCTGGCTCCCCAGAGTCCCCGCGGGCGAGGATCAACACCCGGGGTTTGGGGAGCTGGTGGCCTCTGTGCAGTTGCTAGGGGAGGCCGTAGGAGTTCCCCAAACGTTCCCACATCGGGTCAAAAAGGACGGGGACAACAGCGGCAGCGGGGAGAGGCCCCAGTTCCGTGTTCTCCGGATAATGGCCGCTCCGCTGCCAGAAGCGTGGGCGGCTTGGTGCTGCGTGCGGGGTCGCGGGGCTCGGCGGGCTGGCGGGCTGGGTGCGGAGCGGAGCTGGCTCCGTGATTGTACCTTGGGACCCAGTTTGTCTTCCCGATGATCTTCGTCGTCATCAAAGTTGTAAATGCATACGTTTTACAAAAGTAGTGCAGGAGGGTTTGTAATGAAAGCAGAAGTTCCCCATCCGCGCCAGCAGCCGCTGATAATGGGCTGTGCTTTTCGTTCTGATTCCTAACAATTTGCGAAGTAGAAATACTTAAAGTGATTTTATCGCGTGCCATGGTGATGAAGATGAATCATACTACACTATCCCCTTTATAGCTCCCTTTGTAACCTTAACATACTTAATCCCTTTTCCAGGAACTGTTGTAGTAAGGAATGGCTGAATTTGTAGATAATTTCTTTTAAGTTAAATAGGGTCATTCACAACATGTTTGTGGAAAGCAGGATCTCAAATGCTGTAGACAATAACGGTTTTGTAGCTTTTTAATGCATTTGCCGTTAGGGAGAGAACATAAACATGATTGCGTGGAGGTGGTAAGAAATCAAGGAGGGGCCCTGGCTGGTGGTTCAGTGGATTGGCGCTGACCTGCAAACCCAAGGGTCACTCGTTCGATTCCCAGCACATAAACCAGGTTGCAAGCCAGGTCTCCAGTCAGGTCCCCAGCTGGAGGCAGGTGAAAGGCAACTGTACATTGATGCTTCTCTCCCTTTCTTCCTCTCTCCCTGCCCTTCTATCTCTAAAAATAATGAATAAAATCTTTTTTTAAAAAAATCAAGGCGGGATTAGATGACAAAAGGGTTAATGAAATTATATGCCCTGTTGACAGTGATTATGCTTATTTCAAAGATGTATTAACCTAGATGCACAAGAACAGGACTGGCCTGGCTTAGAACCTTTCACTAACAAAGTTATAATAAGTGAGGTTACTGTCCATTCCATAGAACCTTTTTTCCCCATGTTCACAATACTATACATTACTACTGTATTCCTTCCAGTACTGGGAGTAGGGTAAGGTGAGGGAGGCATTCACCTCCAACACAAAAATTTAAGGAAGTGCCAAAAAATTAATCAAGGTTAATAGTGGTTTAATGCAACATTTAAAATACCAAAATTAATGCAGGGAAATCCACAATGAACAAAATACCAAAAGTTTAGCTCAAGAAAAAAATCATTATTACTGATTGTTTTTCTTTAATTGTAAGAGGAAGTATTTAGAAAGTTACAGAGACAGTAAGCAGGCCCTTGGGGCCTAGGAGAAAGGAAGGCAGAGGTAAGGAAGGCCCTGGGGGGAAGAAGAGGGGAAGGGGAAAGACGCTGATTATTCGTTTGCTCAAGGTCCTGAGACTGGTGCTGTTTAGTTTGGTTGCTGCTCAGATTGTATTCCCCTTTTTGGAAGCTGGCTCAGGCCATGTCCAGGTGTGGCTTGTGGGTTGGCTACAGTTCGTTCCTGATCACCGCACGAGCCCGGATTGCAGGTTCAGTTTCTGCTCAGCATGCTTTTGAGAGGCAACCAAATGATGTCCTACCCCCCTTTCTCCTCTCTCTAAAAATAAATAAGTAAAGTATTAATTTTAAAATACTTCATTGTTATTCTATTACAGTTATCTCCATTTTATCCCCTTTGAACTCCTCTGCCCCAAAAAATTAATTAGTTTTTAAAAACTGGCTCAGCATATCACCAGCACAACCTGTTGATAGGCAAAGCTGAGTTTACTGCTGTTTGGCAAGGAGGACACTATTCAGCAATGCTTAGGCAGTGTCGGAAAGAGGAGAAGGTAAGGCCAGAGTTTTGAGAATTGGAAGTTTGGTTTAAAGTTGGTCTTCCAGCTCAGGGTCTTGATTAGGATTGGTTAAGAACCACTCTATGTACAGCAGTCCAAAATTGGTGAAAGAATTCAAAGAGCCTCAGCGGGCAAACTGGCTACTGATGCTCAAACCATTTGCCTGGGCTGGAAGAGTACTAAAATGCCAATGAAGGCATCAGACCACAAAGTCACCTTAACTTAGGCAGCAAGGTGTGGTTTGGGTTGTTTGTGTCTAGGCTGAGTGTGGTTTTGTTCTCATTCTTCTGCATGAATACATTCATCCACTTGGTAAATATTTAATCTAATGTCCTAGATACTGTACTAGAGGATACACTGAGGAATAATGAGAATCTTGACCTCAAGCAGCAATGTCCAGTGGAAGGCATAGACATTGAACGAGTAAATCACTATTTGAAATTCTATTATTAAACTTCAATGAAGAAAATAAGTCAAGATGAGGCAATAGTGTGACGGACCAGCTGTCCCTGGATTACGCACTGGGTTTGGACAGTGGAGGACGCAAGAAATAGAGAAAAGACAAAGTTGGGGTCGGGAGGCTGGCCCAAGCCGCAAGTCCCGTGTATTAATCACACTCAGCTTCTATGCAGGTATTACTGGTACCTGCTTCACTGAAACCAGGAAGCTAAGCTAGCCGCAGGGAACAAGGCATAGCACACTCTCTGCTTTCCATGCCTCATGGGCTACGGGGTAAACACTGGGCTGACTCCCTATACATGGTGTCCGTTCTGAGTCCACCTGGCACTAGGGCTGGCCTTGCCAAACACCCGTTTCTGCTAGCTGGGCCTTGCCAAGCAGACTAGCAGCCCCTAACATATCCCCCTTCTTTATTAATCGCACGGCATGCAGTTCTACTCGTACTTGTTGGAGGGCTCGGCAGCCCGCTCGAATGGTGACTGGCAAGAGAACAGAGAGAAGACAGGTTATAACCCCGAGCCCCACCCAAGACCACCGTGCCACCCTCCAACTCCTTCTGTATGTCCCTGTAGGCCTGAGCCAGTTCTTCTTCCGTGCCTGTGGCCAACAGGATGTCGTCCATATAGTGGACAAGATATGCCCCCGGGAAACAGGGGCGGACTCCTTTCAAGGCCTTTCCCACAAAGGATTGGCATAGCGTGGGGCTACTGGCCATGTCCTGCGGCAGCACTTTCCACTGATACCGCTGCAGAGGCTCCTGGAAATTGGCAGACGGTACACTGAATGCGAACCGCTTTTGATCAGCTGGGTGCAGGGGAATAGTAAAGAAACAGTCTTTTAAGTCTATAACCAACACATGGTGCCCCCCTGGGACCGCAGCAGGGGAAGGCAGTCCTGGTTGAAGTGGCCCCGTTAACTCCATAGTGGCGTTGACTGCCCTAAGATCCTGCAGGAGCTGCCACGCCCCTGACCCTTTTTTTTAATGACAAAAATGGAGGTATTCCATGAGCGAAATGAAGGCTCTATTCTTCCTTCTTGGAGCTGAATCTGAACCAGCTGTCTAGCAGCCTCGATCTTCTCCAGTGACAGGGGCCACTGCTCTACCCAGACAGGCTCATCAGAAAGCCATGTTATGGCTGCAGCAGTCTGGTTTGAGGCAACGGCAATGGCCCCCCCGCAAAATGTGACTCACCTCCCAATTCTTGAGGGGTAGCCAGGACTAGATCCATGGCCTCTAGGACATCTCTCCCCCAAAGGTTCACAGGAAGGCTGTCCAGCACGTAGGGATGGAAGACCCCCTTCTTTCCTTCCTCATCCTCCCAGGACAACAGCTGGGCACTCTGCGGGGGGCCGCTGGCCTGGCCTATTCCCTGGAGCTGTGTCATGGCCTCACGCAGCAGCCATCCTGAAGGCCAGTCACGGGAGCTGATCACTGAGACAGCCGCCCCGGTATCCAGTATGCCTTTAAAGGGGCGGCCTCGTATCCTCAGCATTCGCTCTGGCCAGCCTTCATTGATGGCCTGCAGCCAGTAGGCCCTATCTGAGGACCCAAAGCTCCCAGTGCCCCTTGAGTCCTTTGACAGGGCCTTCCCTTTCTTAATCAGGGGCACTAGCACCAGCTGTGCAATGCGCATCTCAGGAGTCACCGTTACTATGCTCCATGGAGCCTCTGCCATGACCTGGATACACCCTTCGTAGTCTGAGTCAATCACCCCTGGGAATACCTGCAGCCCTCTCATGGTCAAGCTGCTGTGCCCCAGCAGCAACCCCACGGACCCCTCTGGAAGTGGCCCCCATGCCTGCGTGTCCAATGCTAGGGGGCCCACTTCCGGGGTCAGGACATGCCTCTCAGTGGGATGAAGGTCTAAGCTTCTGCTCCCTGGGGTGGCCCGCAGCAGCTGGTCCACTTGGGTGCTCTGGGAGCTGGTACTTCTGGTGGACGGTAAATGGACAGTGCCCTGATTGTTTGCCAGGCCCCAAGGCTGGCCCTTCCTCCAGTTTCCCTGAACTGGGTTCCCATCAACGTCACTTTGATTTACACTCATTTCCCCAATGCAGCCCCTTGCGGCAGCGAGGGCAAACCTGGGTAGGGCGCATTCGTCCATTCTCTGGTCCAGCTGACTCCCCTCCTTCAGCCTTCCGCGCCTGCAGGCACTCCCTGTGGCAGTGTCCAGACTGCCCACAGGCGAAGCAGACCCCAGGACCTTTGCACTGCCCACTCGGCTTGCTGACCCCAGCCTCCCGCAGGGCAGCAGCTGGTAAGAGGGACTGATGTCTGCACAAAGCCGAATATAGTCAAGATCTCCCTTTTTGCGGAATGGTCGAATGGCCACCTGGCAAGCAGTATTAGCATTTTCATATGCAAGCTGCTTTACTAGCAAAATCCCAGCCTCCCCATCCACGACCAGCCGGCCTACGGCCTATAACAACCAGGCAACAGAGTCTTGGTACGGCTCATCTGGCCCTTGGCGGATCTTGGAAAGCTCCTCTGTTTTTTGGCCTGTAAATGGGCAACTTCCTCCAAGCCCTCTGAGCAATATCATTAATCTGCCCATAGGCCTCCCCTGGGTAGTTAATTTGCTGCTGCGCGGAACTGTATTTTCCTTTCCCGAGGAGCATGTCAAAAGTAATAGGAATATTGTTAATCCGGTTCCTCTCTGCCAGCTCATGCGCTCGGTCAGAGAAATCAGTGCGCCAAAGAAGGTAATGCCCCCCAGCCAGGCAGGCCTTGACAATGGACCTCCAGTCATTCGGCCGGAGTGCCTCCTGCGCAAGGGTTTCCACCAAGGAGACAGAATGGCGTGGTGGGCCCATACTGCGCGACAGCAGTCTTCAACTCCTTCAAGGTCTTAAAAGGAAGGACTGTGTATTCCCGCACTGCCTGCCTCTGGGTGTTCTGCTGCTCCAACACTGGGTAAGCTGAGAAGCCCCCCCCCCCCCCACCCTGTGTCATTCCCCGGTGGCGGTGGCGTGCCTCCTGCAGCACACGCTGCAGAGGAGACAGTCCCTTCCCCCGCGCAGCAGCCGCCCCAGGAAGCAGCACAGAGGCTGGCAGCCGGGGAATGTGCAGTCGCCGACCCCCAACCGCCCCCTCACTGCCTTTTACCATGACAAAGGCTTCATCCTCCCAGGGGCAAAGGGCCCGGGTGGATTCCCAGCGTGGTTCCCGCCACCGCCTCATCAGGCGCTGCCGACGCAGGAAAACCCCTGGCCCCTGGCTCCAGACAGTCCCGCACTAGGCCCCACAACGTGAACACATCCACTGGGACTGCCTCCGGCCCACGCATAGAAAACTGTCCCTGGATGCCTTCTCCGACCTTATCCCAAGTTCCCAAGTTGACGGTTTCCCCCTCTGGGAACCAAGGACACGCCTCATTAACAAACTGCAGAAACTTCGATACCTGCTGTTCGCCAACCTTGGCCCCACGGGCCTGCAGCACTGACCGCACCATCTGCGCGAAGAGTGCGCGTTCCTTGCTCTCGTTTTGCCCCGTGTTACTCCCGATCTACCTTCCTAGCCCGTAATGAGCGTCCCGCTAGGAATCCTCTCGCCTGCTACCTTAACTTGTCTCCGAGTACCCAGGTCCCTGTTCAGGCGCCACCTGTGACGGACCAGCCGTCCCTGGATTACGCACTGGGTTTGGACAGTGGAGGACGCAGGAAAGAGAGAAAAGACAAAGTTGGGGTCGGGAGGCTGGCCCAAGCCGCGAGTCCCGTGTATTAATCACACTCAGCTTCTATGCAGGTATTACTGGTACCTGCTTCACTGAAACCAGGAAGCTAAGCTAGCCGCAGGGAACAAGGCATAGCACACTCTACTTTCCATGCTTCATGGGCTACAGGGTAAACACTGGGCTGACTCCCTATACACGGTGTCCGTTCTGAGTCCACCTGGCACTAGGGCTGGCCTTGCCAAACACCCGTTTCTGCTGGCTGGGCCTTGCCAAGCAGACCAGCAGCCCCTAACACAATAGAATGATTGGGGGGATGGAGAACGCTATTTTAGATGGGGTGGTTAGGGAAGGCCTTGCTGAGGAAGAAGTGGAACTGGAAAAGTTGGCATTAGTGCTGCCTGTCACTTTCAGAACCAGTAAGTATGTTCAGAGAGAAGGGAAGGGAGAGAGGCAGAGAGGGAGAGAGACATTCATGTATGGTTGCCTTTCACCTGCCTCCAGCTACAGACCTGGCTGGAGACCTGGCTTGCAAGCTGGTTATGTGCCCTGGCTGGGAATCAAACAGTGACCTTTGGGTTCGCAGGCCGGCACCTTAAGCAATAATTCTTTATCTGCATCACAGATGCTTCCGTGGAACACATTGTCTCCTGTCAACCTCCTTGAGCCTAGCATTCCAGTTCCAGGATTAATAGCTTCCCACATGCATTGTCATTTAAGCCATCAACTGTAACTAAAAACAAAATCTTGAATTCTCAGCGCATAGTATCCAGGAGGGACATGGAGGTTGTGTTTCCTAAGTTTCCACCGTGAAGTGGACCATTTTCCTCTTTATGATTTATAAGTATTCTTTGGGGAGATAGGTAAATATCCTGTTTCTCATCAACTTGTATTAATATCCACAGATGATGCTTCTCTGATACATTTTCCTCTGGTGATTGGAAACTTTTTTTTTAATTGAACATAATGGGGTGACACTTGTTAACAAAATGTTACTGTGTCAGGTGCACAATTCTACAACACATCATCTGTGCGCTGTATTGTGTATTCACCCCAAGTTAAATCTTCCATCACTGTTTATCCACCCATTCCCTCCTCCACTTCCCACTACTCACCTCCATAAACTGTTAAAGATATAGTAATCCTTTTTTCTAATTATTGTGAAATTTATTTAACTGAAATCACAGGTGAATTTTGTAATCTCCATGTGATAGAACCTTGTGGGGCCATAGTTCAAATCATGGGGTATAACTTGAGTTTTCATGTTGAAGGTTCATTGTGCAATATCAGCTAACAAAGAATTGTAGCTTTTTAAACGTTAATGAGTTGCTTCTGGGTTGGTGAACATGCAGCGGTGTGTGGGAGTTCCGTGCCCTTTCGAGACTACGTCACCCTGTGCATCCCATCTTTCTGGCTGTTCCCAAGTTATGTCCTTTAATAATAAACTGATGATCTAACCCAACTGTGTTAGGTTCCAGATATATACAGTCATGAATCTTGTCTTCAAGAAAGAAATCCACCTTTCCGGCTGTGACTTCCTCCCAATGACAACAGATCTCTTCCATCCCTCTCCAGAGGAAACCAAGAAGGGGCGCCAGGTGCGGAGCCTGGCTCCTACTTGAACGGGAAATGCCTGGATGCCAAAACCTTGCCATCACCTGCGGCCGCGTGTGAAGGACACCTGCGCCAGGCTGCTAGTCGCTGCTCAGAAGGAGGCAGCACTCAAGCGCCCCAGTCAAGATGAGTGGGGACCCATCCCGATGAACAGCTTTTGGATGAAAAAATGAAAAGCAGAAACAAACCCAAAGCTGATAAAAGCTATGATGAACTGGTTACAGGTGTCCTTCAGTCCTAGTATAGAAACCTTGGCAGTTGCTTCCCCCAAGAATGAAAGAAAGAGTGGTCCACCATCCCTTCCTGTCCTTCAAAAGAAGCATGTCTCTCTTGTTCCTAGAAGTGCCTCTAGGAATGAAAACGACAAGGCCATTAATTACAGGTGACACCATGGAGCACGAGCCAGCCATGTTCTGGGCATGTGGCTGTGGACGACACTGCCAACCATGTTAGGAGACTGAAAGCAAGCACGTGAGACTCTTAAGTTACACTCTGCTTCTGGACTCAAACCGTCCTACCTAGGATTATTTCATCACCGTTTTCTTTCCACTTTCTTGTCCTATCAAGAGATAGTCTAAGGCTTTCATCTGCAGATCCCTTTGTCACCGAATAATTCTTGCTGAATCCGCACCCTGCTAACATTCTACCCAAGGCTTCTCATGGTAGGGGGCTGTATTCTCTCTTTCGCTTTCTCAATACACAGAAGGGTACAAACTATGTTTATGTGGCTGCCCCTCACTTCTTTTCCTGCTGCTGTATCTTGGAGATCTTGCCATATGAGTTCGTACAAGGCCTCATCTTTTAAAAAACCTGGGCGAAAAGAAATACAATAAAGATCAAATAAAATACAAAAATAAACAAAAGCCTGTGAGGGTTCCATTGTATTATTATACAACACTTCCTTCTCTTTCTCTCTTTAAAAAATTATAACAAAAACCTATAAACCCAGTCTAACCAGGAGGAAAACAGACAAACCCAAATTAAAAGTCATACTACAAAATACCTGGCCAGAATACTTGAAATTTCTCATAATCATAAAAATACGAGGAAAGTCTGAGAACTTGCCACAACCCGGAGGCGCCTAAAAGGACATGATGACTCATGTGATGTGTATCCTGGAGGGGACACTAACAGAAGACCAACGTTAGGAGAAAACTCAGCTAATCAAGCATGGAGTAAAAAATGACCTCCCTCTGTAGGGGTCATTAATTCTGACAATGTGTCACACTAATGTAAGATGTTAATTACAGGAAAACCTGGGTATCATGTACATAGGAATTGTTTGTACTATCGCTACAGCTTTTTTTTTTTTTTTTTAAGTAGAACTATTCTAAAGTAGTTTATTTTTAAAAAACATGAAGACTCCCTTTATGTAAAACTATGAAAGAATGTCAAAATATGGTAGTAAAAAAACCAGGGTGCAGAACAGCATAAATCAATAGCTCGTGGGGAAATGAACAGTTTGAAGACCAAGCTGTGCTCTGGTTTATGTACATGTGTGTGTGTTTTCACGTTGGGACAGCAGAGTTGAGCAGTTGTGACAGAGATGGCAGACTGCCACCTGCCCTTTGACAGACCCCTATTTTAGGGAATTGGAGGGAATGGGTTGCACAGGGATTGGGGTAAGTTATGTGAAGGCGTAACCTATCAAAATTATTTTTTAATTTTGAACCACCACCCACTGGAACTAGCCTTTCAGATGTTGCAGGTCTCAAGCATCTGCTAAGGTCCATCTTGTTGTCTGCTTAGTTTGCCAGAAATCTTCAAAAATCTACCCCAGCACTTTGGTGACAGGAGCCAATGGCGCTGCCCAAGCCTGGGGTCTATTACTTCCCGTGGGAGGTCAGCGCGGGACACGTTCCTGACGGGGGCAGCCTGAGGACGTATGGCCGGTGAGTGTGGTTCTTTCTTCACATTTAAGTGGCCCCCCCAAAAAAGCAATTGAAATAGTTTTATTATAATTTTGTCTAATTACTTTTAAAATGCTAAAAATTTCATATCTATTCGTTGAAAAAACGTAGAGAATCCATAAAGCAAGAAATCACTTGTGATTCCGCAATCAACAACCACTGCTAACATTTTAGTGATTACATGCTTTTTCATGTCTGTATGTATGCGTACTTATATGTGTAAGTGGGCAGGTACGTATACACGCACCATATACACATACGTTGTATATACGTATTGAATCATGTATTGCGGTGTAACAACTTACCCCAACCTGTAGTGGCTTAAAAAGATAACAAAAGCTGATTATTTCACGGTTGCTACAGGCCAGGCACTTGGGAGGGGTTGGCCGGGTGGTTCTGGTTCAAACTCCCACGGTGACTCATTCACATGTTTGGCCGGTGAGTGCTGGCTCCTGTCAGGAAGGCTCGGTCCCTCACAAGGTAGATTTCCCCTTGGGGCTTTTTGCAGATCCTTTTGACCTGGTGGCTCCCCCTGGAATGAGGGATCCAATAGAGTGAAGAGAAAGCCACCTGAACCTTCTGTGACCTAACTCCAAGGTCACCCTTCACCGTTTCTGCAATATCCTGCTTACCCCATGGGCCTCTGCTCATCAGGGTGGTAGGGGAACTACCCAGGGTTGCAAACACCCCGAGAACAGAATCACTGGGGACTCTCTTGGAGACACGCGTACTTACATGTAGAAATTTTTAACCTAGATGGATCCCATTGTATTACTAGATGGTACCATTTATTTATTGACTTGCTTGGATATGGCAGACCTAGTTCCATGCTAAGTATATAGATCTATAGCATCACTGTAAATAGATCCATTTTAGCTCATGGCATAAATAAATCATTTATCTGGTTAATCTACTTAACCAAACTATGATGATGTTCAACACACATCAATGCCATTGAGTGGGGAAAGGACAGTCATTTCAGCCCGAGTTGCTGAACAACAGATGTTTCATTTCTTTCTTTTCTTTCCTTTTTTTTAAGATTTTATTTCATTATTTCTAGAAAGAGAGGAAGGGAGAGAGGCAGAGAGGGAGAGAAACATCAATGTATGGTTGCCTTTCACCTGCCTCCAGCCACAGACCTGGCTGGAGACCTAGCTTGCAACCTGGTTATGTGCCCTGGCTGGGGAATAGAACCTGTGACCTTTGGGTTCGCAGGCCAGGGCCTTATCCACTGTGCCACCAGCCAGGGCTAGATGTTTCATTTCTTTGCAAATTCAGCAGAGCACCACTAAGCAATGATCTACCAAGAGAATCAATGAATTGAGAAACATGCTGAGTGGAAGAAGCCGGCCTCAAGAGAACACGTGCTTTATACTTTCATTTGTAGGAGACACTGAAGCAGGACAACTCCGTAGAGATCAAAAGCATGATGGGAGGTGGGGGGACTGACTTCAGAGAGGCACAAGGGAACTTTTGGGGGTGAGAGAAATACACTGAATTATGACTGCGGTGGTGGTTCCACCAAGTGTGTGTTTTTGTCAAGACTCATTGAACAGGTGCCTTTTAATGCATGTAATTTATGCTCTAACACTCTGGATTGAAATGGTTTTTCTGATTTTTTGCCACCATATTAATTTTGTCTGATCAGAGGAAGGCTGACCCTTTTCCCTTACATTTATTGGCCTCCCCAAACCTTGTGTTGTGGCAGTTGTGTCCATGGATAGAAATGATGCCACTTTCCCTGACTTCCAGGCTGAGCTGCTATGATGTGACCCAGTCCCGCGCGACCTTGACAGCTGTGCACGGGTCCGAGCAGCACCAGGTCGTCGTCTGTACCAAGTTGGTGGAGCCATTCCAAGCCCAGATGGGCTCCCTGTACATGGTCCTCGGGGAGCTGGAGCGCCAGAAGGGTAAGCCAGGGCCTCACCCCTGCCTTCCACCCTGGGTGCTGAATGCCGAAGCAGTGAGGCCTGGGCCTGGTTTCTGACCCCACAGGAGGCCCTCCCTGGGGTTAACATTCCTTCCAAATCACCCACAACTTCAAGGACTCGCAGGCAACAGATGATTGGGCTCAGAGCCAATCTGCCACAGGGAAATGAGAAAGAGTGGAGAGAAACCATTATTTTCCTAAGATGTACAATGTCCGGGCCTGGTTCCAGGTTGATGAAATCTGTTTGAAACAATTGGCTAGCTCAGATCAGGATCCCAAAGTCCCTGCCTCCCGTTTGGGTCACCTATCCCAAGTCTGTTCATCTCTCACAGTTTTGTCTTCCTTTTTTCTTTCTTTTAAAAAAAATTCTATTTATTAGAGAACTTAGTCATTGATTCTA
The DNA here is from genome assembly GCA_004026585.1 of Noctilio leporinus. Classification (NCBI taxonomy): domain Eukaryota; kingdom Metazoa; phylum Chordata; class Mammalia; order Chiroptera; family Noctilionidae; genus Noctilio; species Noctilio leporinus. The sequence continues at coordinate 276,931 of PVIW01001299.1, read as the reverse complement.
TAGAATTTACTGGAATCTGGGACTTCCTCATTCCTTCTTACACCTGCTGCCCTCTTCCCCTGCATTTTTTCTGTTCAAATTGTGTTTCGGTGAAACCAAATGATTGATGAGGGAAAGTTCTTTAGATAAGAATCACGGTGAATAAATGCAGGAGGAATGATTCACTTTGAAAGTCCCCTCTTCCAAAGCCCTGGTAACATACTAAATCCAGGCCACAGTCTCACCAGCTGCTAGACACCCGAGGCAAAAGCTCGAGAGGAATGTGGAAGAGCAGGCCCGCACCTGGGCCTCCCGTCCATCCTGCCACCAACAAGGTGGACCATTGGTCTCACTTGGGCCTCTGCATGACGCACGGGAAGGCACCCGCTACCGCTCTGAAGTATTCTGGCCAAAAAAGGAAGAACTGAACCTGAACCATCAACCCACAGACCCGCAGCGTTCTTCCTAGGCTCTGGCTAGTTTACTGACAACGTTATAACCTGTATATATATTTTTTCTTCAAAATTGTTCCCCAAGTTTCTAAAAAGTTACACATGCTCTTTTGCGACCGGCCCAAAGAAAGAAACAGTTGAGGAAGCAGGAGCTGAGTGTGGAAGTGGCCACCCCACTCCCGGGCTGGGCAGAGGGGCACAGTGTGGCAGGTCCCCAGTCAGGTCCAACTCCCGTGGGGACACGAAGGGTGTGCCCCGTGACAGGAGGGCTGCTTGTTACCTGTCTGAAATGTTCACACAAGAGCCTGTAAGGAGATAGAGGAGGTGAAGGAATGCCAGCCCTATGTGGAAACTCATTGGCTGTGTCACCTTCTTGGGCACCATCCAAAGGCCCACGGGCTTCCTGTCTAGGTTCTAACATATCGGGGCTTGGCCTCTCCCCACTCTTCTCCAGGGTCCCTAATAGAATTCCCAGGCTGGAGGTGACTTGCCTGCAGCACGGGGTTGCCCTACAACCCTCAGCTGGAAACCCTGTACATGCCGCACCTTCTGGTTTGTTCTTGGGCATCACGATTTCCCCCTCACAGGCCCTCCTGCTGTGTCCTCTGGGGTGGGGGTGGGGACCTTTGCTTTGCCATCTTGAGCCTCCTTTGCATGCTCTCACCTGCGAGGGGACCTGCCCGAAACCTGGCCTCTCCCCAGGCCTGCAGGTCCCCGCCCGCATCCCACGTGAGGCCTGGCCAACTTCCTAAGCCACACACCCTGCAGAGGTGACCCAAATCCTGCTGGCTCCTTGGGTTTGTCACTGTACACCTTTCTGCTCGGCCTGCGGACGACCAGTTCTACCAGCCATGGTCTGCCCCACCTCTAAAACCTGTGGCTGCTCCCAGGATGGTCCCACCTCTGCTCCCTGGCACAGTTTCAGCCCTTCCCCTCTCCCTGCCCTCGGGCTTTGGCCTCCTCCCTTTTCTTCCATCTTCTTGCTCCTGTTTGCTTTCCTCCCCTCCAGCTGACCTCACTGTCATTTCACGCTGTTCCTGGCAGAAGTTTCAACCCCTTGCCTTCTCCCGTCCCTGCCTGCGACAGATACCCCATCCTTCACCCTCTTGCGCCCCTCCTGGGCCCCTCTGGCCTTTGGTGGAGAAAGCCCACAAGCCCCTCAGAGCCCTGGCACAGAGATTCTGGGGCCTCTTATGGAACTGGGGCCTCTGCGCTGCTTAGAATTACCGAGCGGGGGTCAGGAGGGACGCGCAGGCAGACGTGGCTCACCTCTAAGCACGACCACAGTCAGAATTGCAACTGAAATACAGAACCACATCAGAAGTGGAGTTGAACGGAAGGAAATCTGACAACTACGGGATTACACCACAGCCCTGGAGACGGGTGGGAGGGGCACAGATGTGGAACAGGCTGGTCTCTCACCCAGGCGTGATGGATAAAACTTCGGGTGGGGTATCTCAGGATCCAGGAGACCCAGGCCCCTCAGCCCAGGGTTCCAGTGCCAGGAAGAGAAGTCCCAATTTCTGGCTGCAGTAACCAGTGGGGATTGAGTCGGTGGAAGAAAGCGCTGGAATCCCAAGTAATTCACCTTAAAGAACTTTCACATGGACTCACCTACGCGGACCCAAACCTTCCTCCCATAGAGCAGGAAGGCTGGTGGCATATCCGAGGCTCCATCAGCCTGGCTAACCCTGTTTGACCAGCCTTGGAGATCCCTGGAGAATCCGCCTCACCCACCAGTCCCACAACCCACACGACTATTTCAGGTGCCCACCTGTTACTCAAGACCGCTGTTTGATCACCTCACCTGTCCCTTTCTGCAAATTGCCTCACCTCCTACATCCCAGGTAAAATCAGGGTCACAGCTGCTATCTCCTACAGTTATACGCACCCACAACGTCAGTAGCTCCTTCCCTCCAGCCTGGGACAGAGAAGGGTTCCTCCTGCTTGGGGCGCCTCCCCTCCTTCGGGACCCTGCTCCCCCAAAGCGCCCTTCAGCTGTCACCTCTGGCTCCGCCCCCAGCGTATAAAGGCCTGGAGCCTCTTCCAGGTTAAACTAACAGTGATGATAGTAATTGATGCCAGCCAGCACCCAGGGAGGCCAAGGGATGCCTCACCGCCATCTGGGTCCTTGTCAGGGCACAAGGAAGAATTCAGGAGCGTGACAGGAAGATCAGCGGGGCACAGTAAATGTATTAAAGTGACAGGGCGCATTTGGGCAGTGAGAGCAGGCCACCTGGGAGAGAAGCACACCCACGGGCAGGGTCAACTCTGGCTCCAGACGCCAGCGGGGTGACTGCCTACAATGGTTCGGCCATCCTTGGCCCTTCTCTCCAGATAGCGGACTTTTTTTTTCGTCCTCAACTACAGGAAATTGAGGAGGGGTAGCCGGGGAGCAGGTGGTCCTCGGAGGTCCCATCTGTGATGTTCCGGCCAAGGCCAGAGGGGAGGGATAGAGCTGGGGGCCTGCACTCCTTGTTCTGACTTTCTGGCCTCAGTAATGACGACAATGATGGTAACAAGCACGGAGCCACGAACTGTTCTCCCTGCCTACCTAGCTGTGACCCTCCTTCCTTTCACAGTCAACTTTCCCAAAAGGTGTCCTGCTCCACCTCAGCCCACCGGGCTGGGACTGCGCCTGTGACTCAGCCCCTCCCTCCCACCCCAGGGTCCTGACCTTGGCTAGGAGAGTCCCCTAAAGGGTTAGTTCTCTTGATGTCCTGTGCGTAGCGCCGTTCTCCCTTCCCTGTGACTAAGTCAGTCAGGTGGCCGGGGCGACAAGGAAAGTGAGGGACAGGCTTTGTCTGACCACGGGGTTTCTGTCCCTAAGCCACATCACGGGAAGACAGGACCATGTCCCAGAACATCAAAATCATTCCTTGATTTGCTCAGAGAGCAGGGAGGGCACCAGTGAAAACAATGAAACACGGGTCAACGTAAGAAACATTTAAACCGGTAGGAAATTTGTGCGAGTTTGAGCCAAACTGACAACAGTGGCTGGAACCCAAATCCCAGCAGATGGAGAAACGCTCCAAGAGCGGCAGGTTAGCATGTCCCGTGTTCGGGTCCCTGGAGGAGACTGAAGGGGGTTCTGTGAAATCCAAGGGGTTAGATGGGGGGGGGGGGAGCCCAGCGTGGCGAGGGGCACCCCCTGGGATTGGATAAAAGGTAAAGTGGTGAGACATACGCTTCTTCAACACGTGAACACATGGTTCACAATCACCATGAACAGAATAACACTGCCGGGATGTGTGGTCTCAGCTCTGGGTGGGAGGGTGGTCACCCTGACGTTCCCGAGGTCAGTTCGATGCAAAGAGACAACAGACTCCAAGACTGACCTTTGTCAAAGGAGAATCCCGGCCTAGGCGTTGTGCCAGCTGCATGTGGTTAATGAGTTTCACCCGTGGGTTTGTAAGGCTGCCACGCAGGCCTCCCCTGAGCTCGTGGCGTGAGTATGTGACCCCTGCTTCTCCGAAGAACCAGTTAGGGCAAACTCCACAGGTCGTTTCTGGTTGGTGTCCCTTGGCAGAAACCTTTTTGTGGGGTCAGCACAGCATCCGCTAGCAGCCCCTGGCGGGTGGGCTCCCTCGCCCTGTAAGGCCACCCTTGCTTTTACGAGGTAGCAGGTTCCCTGATTCCCGGTGCCATAGGGTCCCAGGATGCCCTGCCCTTGGGACAGTGGCCACTGGAGGGTGACAGGCCCCAGGACCCGGCCCTGCAGAGAAGGCGGCCAGCCTCAGGCTGATGGAGGCGGAAGGGACGTTTCTCGGGCCGCTTTCCCTGCAGAAGCGGGTTTCAGGCCCTACGTTGCAGCCTGTACTGCCTGGGGGGACAAGCGGACCAGTGGCCAGTGTCACCTGTGCTCTGTCCGACTCCTGGTCCTGCCGAGATGTAGGCCTGAGCGCTGGCCCGGAGCTTGCGGGGCGGCGGACGCCGTTTCCCACGATGACGCCTCCCTGCTCCCCCAAAGCCGCGGCCGCCCAGGGGGCGCGGGGCCAGCCTTTTGCGAGCCGCCGGCGCCCGTGTCTTTCAGACGGAGGCCGGGCGGTGGAGGCCCGCGTGCTGACCTGCGTGGAGGGAGCGAGCCTGCCGCGGCTGGAGGAGGCCATCGCGGGGCAGCGGGCGTACGGCCGGGAGCGGGGCGGCCGCCCGTAGGGCCCCCACAGCCGCGCCGGGTCGCCCCCCGCCCCCCGGGCGCCCCGTCGCGACGAGGAGATGGAGACGAGGCGGGACTTAGGCGCGGACGGTGGCCGCCTCTGGACGCAAGACAGTCGGGGGAGGGCTCGTCACCGGTGTCCTGCCGCGCGTGACCGCCGAGAGGGCGGCGACACCGGGCCGGGCCCCTCCCGCGGGTCCTCGGAGTCCAGGCCCAGCGCCCGTGCGCACGTGGGGCCGCGCCGCCGGCAGGGGGCGCCGCGGGCGGGGCGGGGCGCCCGGCTTCTGGAAGGTTCTGGCCGCGGGCCTGAGGGGAGCGGCGGCCGGGCCAGCGGGGGACCCGGCGCAGGGGCACCGACCCCTCCGAGCCTCTGCCGACAGGGGAGGCGAGGCCCTCGCGCGGCCTGGGGCGGGGCAGGGGCGTCGGAACCCCACCCGGGCAGCGGCGCCGGCCCCGTGGGCCCGCGAGGCGGCAGAAGCGGCGCCTCCCCGCGGACAGTCCGGCTGCGGGCGAGCCCGGGGCGGTTCCGGCAGCGCGCGCCATGGACGCGTTCCAGAAGGTGGAGAAGATCGGAGAGGGCACCTACGGGGTGGTGTACAAGGCCAAGAACAGGCAGACCGGGCAGCTCGTGGCCCTCAAGAAGATCCGGCTGGACTCGTGAGTGCGGGGGCGGCCCCACGGCGCCCCACTCGGAGGAGCCCGGGGCCCCAGAGCCGTCCGTCCGCCTTGCATGTCGGGGTTTCCCGTTCGGCTCCTTTACCGCGTGCCCAGGGACTCTGGGGCGGCCACAGAGGCGCCCCCTCGATTGCCGTCACCCCGCCCAGGCTTTGCGTTGGCCGCTGGGGGTGCGAGCCCAGCGCCCCGGCGCCAGGGATGGGCCATCGGTAGGGACTGGGGAACACGGGCGACCCTCAGGGGCTCCCTGCCTGCACTGCTGTGTCCTCCTCTCCTGCAGGGAGACGGAGGGGGTCCCCAGCACCGCCATCAGGGAGATCTCCCTGCTCAAAGAGCTGAAGCACCCCAACATTGTCAGGTGAGGGGGGAGGAGGCGGGGGAGCTGGGCCTGTGGCGCCGGGGAGCCGCGTCCTCACTGGCGTGCCGGCCAGGCTGCTGGACGTGGTGCACAAGGACAAGAAGCTGTACCTGGTGTTTGAGTTCCTCAGCCAGGATCTGAAGAAGTTCATGGACTCCACGCCGGTCTCCGAGCTGCCCCTGCACGTGGTCAAGGTACCGGGCGCTGCGGGGAAGACCGGCTAACGGAGAGGGGGGCAGCCCAGCCCTGCTCACCCCTGCTCAGCCGCTCCCCCTCTTGCCCCCACCTTGCAGAGCTACCTCTTTCAGCTGCTGCAGGCAGTGAACTTCTGTCACTCGCACCGCGTCATTCACCGAGACCTGAAGCCTCAGAACCTGCTCATCGACGAGCATGGTGTTATTAAGCTGGCCGACTTTGGGCTGGCTCGAGCCTTTGGGGTGCCCCTGCGCACCTACACCCACGAGGTGCCCTGGGACGAAGGGGAGAGCACAGCGGGGGGGTCACCTGTGCCCTCAGCTACCCTGAATGATGCAGTTTTCCTGACCCCTCCAGGTGGTGACACTCTGGTACCGGGCCCCTGAGATCCTCTTGGGCAGCAAGTTCTATTCGACAGCTGTGGACATCTGGAGCATTGGCTGTATCTTTGCAGAGATGGTAGAGAGAGGGCGGACATGGCCTCAGGGAGGCCACGGGCAGGGTCCTACGGAGGTGGGCTGGGGACTGAGTCACCTGTTACGGATGGGATTAGGGGCTGACTAAAGGACTAAGGAACTGGGCTTTGTTCCAGAAAGGCCAGGGTTCGTAGCACAGCCCAGGAAAGGATCTCGAAGGGCTCCCCTGGTCTGGCCTCTTAGCTGATGTTGGCTTCCCAATGACTAGGGAGGGGACCCCACACCTTCTCCTCTTCCTCACTCTAGGTGACCCGCCAAGCTCTGTTTCCCGGTGACTCTGAGATTGACCAGCTCTTTCGCATCTTTCGGGCCCTGGGGACACCCAATGAAACCACGTGGCCAGGAGTCAGCCAGCTGCCTGACTTTACAGCCTCCTTCCCCAAGTGGACCCGGAAGGGGCTGGAGGGCGCTGTGCGCAACCTGGAACCAGGGGGCAAGGACCTGCTCACGGTAGGTTCTGGCAGGTGGCCCAGGAGGGCCAGGATGGGCCTCCTGGCTCCAGCTGCTGCCGCCACCAGAAAGGTCCCTCTTGTTACCAGCGTATTACGTAACCCCGGCTTCGTCTGAATCCACGCTGGTCTCTTTTCTGACGCCTGGACACAACTGGCTCCTTCCTGTCCCTGTGCCTACCTATGGCCCCGCCCTGGATACCTCCCCTGGACAAGTCCAGCCCTCACTTTCCCTTCGAAAACATCTCTGTCCTAGGTGGCTCTGTGCCGGGATTCTTGCTCCTTTTTTCCTGAGTTGCTGCGTTTTTTTGTTAATTTTCCCTGTGGCCATTATTATCCCCTCGAAACTAAACTTTTTCAGGCAAAGACCACACCTCCTCCCTTGTCAGTATTTCCCTCAAGGCCTCCGCAAGGGCTGCTGTCCCACCAGGCAGGCGGGCCGCCTGGGCCCCGCCTCAGTCCTCACTCACCCCTGCTGTTGCAAAAGGCCTTGAACCCTTGGGCTGACCCAGACCAGACTGCCCGCAAGGCCTCAGGCTCTTAGAGCACCTTTCATCCCGTGTTGATCAGAGGAAAGCTGGGCGATGCTTTCATCTTCAGGCTCCATCCATGTCCAGCTTTCCAGAAGTTGGTGTGTGTTCACCAACTTGACCAGCAGGACCACATAGGCTTCTAGCCAAGGCTTTCGGCATGTGGTCCTGGCTACTGGGGCAGGGGCCCCTTCCCAGCCTGGCAGGGAATGGGGACTGGGAGTTCCCGCCCCACCTGGCAGGGTGCTCCCGGCAAGGCTTGGCCCTGCGCACAGCAAAACCTGTCTCGGGGGGAGGTCGGCTGGGGCCTGGAAACCTCGGTAAGGAAAGGGGAGACTGACTCACCCTCAGTGGCCTGTAGGAGACTGAGTGACGCAGCCGGGCTGCCCCTGAACTACATCTTTGTCCCCGTGTTCCAGAAGCACCCAGGCCTGGCTCCTGAGCTGGGAGGTAGTGGTTTTGTGCAGTTCTGGGCCTGAAAGCAGCATTTGTGGCTTGAGGCCCTCCAGCCACGGGATTTACAGGGGAGAGTCATTCCCGGCCCCACCCAAGCCTTTCTCCTTCCTTCGTAGCAACTCCTGCAGTGCGACCCCAGCCAGAGGATCTCCGCCAAGGGCGCCCTGACCCACCCGTACTTCTTGTCCACCAAGACCCCCCCAGGTCCCCACCAGTGTGCACTGGAGCATTTGTGCCGCTGAGAACGTGCGAAGCCGCCACCTCTAACCCACCGCCCAGCCGCTGCCCCAGCCACCTCCTCTCCAGCTTTCCAAGGAGGAAAACGTGTCTGGGGAGGGAATGGGTCTCGTAAGGACGTTGGCCTCAGCCGTCAAGAGGGCCGAGTTTCGGTTAGTCTTGCCAGCAAGTTAGTGAGTTCCAGTGTTGTTTGTTGGGTTGAAGGTGCCATTTCAAGATGGGGGTACAGAAGCTCTGTGCACAAGAGGATGTGTTGGAGGTCAGGTCTCCGGGCACTGGGACAGCAGGCCAAGGACAGCCTGATGATGCCTGCCTGGTGGCTGCTGTTGTCCAAGTACCCTGTCCCCTCCCTGCCCAGCCCTCAGCTTCAGAGCCAGAGTCTGCGGGAAAGGGTGCCCCCTGCTGGTCTTTTCAGATTTAAAATGTTTTGGAGAATTGAATTCCTGTTAAGAATACCATGTTAAAAGGGGAGATGGGACATTTTCCTAGTCTCGGGGGAAGTTGGAAATACATGTGGCTGTTCTGAGTAGGTGTCACCTAGGAGATGCTTACATGTGTTGGCCTCTGGCTTTAAGAACAAGAAATAAAAGTGATACATGCTGAGTTTTCCTGTGTGTTTCTGTCAGGGCATGAAGGGACCTGTCAGCATTTCCCCCTGAGTCCCAGGGGCCCATCCTCTGAGAGCACCTGGTTCCTATGAGGCCCAGCGGGCATGTTCATACCCCACCTGGGAAGCAGTGTCCCTGGCGCTCCCGCCCCAGAAATGTTCACACTATGTCCCCACATGTGAATGAGATGCTGGGAGAATGCGTTTATTGGAAGTACTGGGCTGGGAACGGATCTGCTGGTCTCCGGGTCTGGGGACGGGTTGGGCACCAGAGTTAGGGGAGGAACCGACACCAGGAACGCTGAGTAATAGAACAAGGATCAGACAGTGGAAGACCCACACCCCGGACTGGGCTGCTCTGGAGTGAAGGATGCATGCGTCCCTCCCTCCCCCTCACGTAGACACCCGGACTTAGCTGCGGTCAGCGCAGCGCACGTGGCACGGTGGGGGAGGCCGTGCGGAAGCAGCGGTACCCCTCCAGCGCGGCCGGGAGGAGCAGCAGGCCACTCAGGGGATCTTTTCGGCAGCGCGCCATGGCCTCCTTGTAGCTCAGTCGCTCCTTGGAGATGGGGTCTGTCAGATCCTTCTCGTAGCTGGACTCGTCCTGCAGGAGCTGGGCCAGCTCCTCACTGACCATCCCGGAGAGCACAGCCTGCGGGATGGGGATGCGGCCGGTCCGCTTGGGGTCAATGAGGCCCCCGGTCAGGTGCTGCACCAGCAGGTGCGGGAGCACACTCTCTCTGGGCATCCAGCCCTTCTGCACGGCCTCGCCCACCGACAGCCTCTTCTTGGTGATGGGGTCCTCGATGCCCGTGAAAGCCTTCTGGGCGTTGAGCAGCCTCTGCGTGGAGGTGTTCTCGATCAGCCCCCGCTCCATGGCCTTGTGCACGGAGTAGCGCTCCCGGCTGAGGAGGTCCACGATGCCTCCAGTGGCCGCCTGGGCCTCCAGCAGCTTCTGCCCGGTGATGGGGTCCAGCATGTTCTTGGCCATGGCTGTCTTGATGGTGCACTTGTTGTCAGTGGTTGTGTCGTAGACCCCAGCGATGGGGAAGCTGTCATCACCAAGCCCCAGGGAGAAGCCAGGAGAAAAGAAACAGGTGCTCTGAGGGCCTGGGGGGGTGACAGGGGACTTGGAGATGATGGAGCCAATGGAGAGGGAGGAGCAGGGCTTGTTCTCCCCCGCCACGAGCAGGGCGAACTCCGAGATGGGGAGGTGGCCGTCCTTGTAGAGGTGGAGCTCCTCCTTAGAGATGCGCCGGCAGCGCAGGGCAGCCTCGATGGAGTACTGCTTCCCGCTCTTGCGGTCCAGGAGCACCGACTCCTCCCCGCAGGCGCCCGAGGTGGTGACCTCCTCCCAGTCACACTCCAGCTCCTGCAGCTGGAGGTACTGGCCTCGATCGATGATGCCCCTCTTGTAGGCCTCGTACGGGGACATGTCCTTCCCCGTCTCGGGTTCCAAGATGGAGATCTTGGTGGAAAGGTTGGTCTCACGCTTCTGGGTCTCCTGGCTGAGCTCCTCCCGGCTCACTTTGGTGTGCAGGTCCCGGAGGGTCCTCTCCTTCTTGTAGATCTGGTCCTTCTCCTGCAGGATGGCCGCCCGGAGCTGCGAGAGCTCCTGACCCTGCTGGGCGGCCTTCTGCTGCTCGCTCTCCGTCTTCCGGCTGAGCAGCTTCGCCTCCTCCTGCAGCTGCAGCACCTTCTGCTCTTTCTGCCTCTCCAGCTCCCGCAGCCGCTGCTGCAGCTGCCTGCACTCCTGACCCGCCTGGTTCTGCGCCTTCTGGAGCTCGGCCTCCTCCCGGGCCCAGGTCCTGCTCAGGGCCTCTGCCCTGTCCATCCGCTCCCGGAGGCCCTGCAACTCCTCCTCCCGGCCCTTCCGGCCCGCACGCTCCCTGCTGAGCATCTCCCACACCCGGGCCCGCTCTCCCTCCAGCACCTGGTCCTTCTCCACCCTGATCACTTCCTTGTAGATCATCTTCTCTTGCGACTTGGTTTTCTGGAGGATGTCAATCTGGACCTGCAGGTTCTTGCACTCGCGATGCAGCTCTGCCACCTGGGCCTTCTCCTGGTCCAGGTCCTGCCGCAGCGCTTCCGTGGACCTCTCCAGCTCCGGGTCCTTCTCCAGCTTGACCACCTCCTCCGTGATGATCTTCTCCTGCACCGGGGGAGGCCGATTCTCCAGCTCCTGGATCCGCAGCGTCAGCTGCCGCAGCTCCTTCTCCACAGCCAGCTTCTTGTCCCGGTCCTCCTGGAAGCTGAGCAGGCCTTCCCTCTCCTCCATGCCGGCCAGCAGCTGCTGCACCTCCCGCTCCAGCTGCCGCCGCCGGCCCACCTCCTCGTCCAGGCTGCGGCTCAGCCGCCTGTGATCCTCGTGGAGCTTCGGGTCCTTCTGGGTGACCACCACCTCCCGCACCACCACCTTCTCCTCCGGCCGCCGCCTCTCCAGCAGCAGGTACTTGTTCTGCAGCTCGTAGAGCACGTCCTCGGCTGCCCGCCGCTTCTGGGCTGCCTCCCGCACCTCCTGGCGGAGCCGCTCGGCCTCCTTCTCCAGGACCGGGTCCTTCTCGTGCCGCACCACCTCCTTGCTCACCGTCTTGGTCTCCACTTTGGACCGCTCCCGCCTCCACTCATCGCGTTCCCCCTGCAGCCGGATGCACTGCTCCTGGGCCCGCCCGCTGGTGTTGACCAGCTCGTTGAGCTGAGCCTTCAGGCGGTCGATCTCCCGCAGCACCTCCGGGTTCCTCTCGTGCTTGATCACTTCCTGCGTCACCTCCTTGTACTCCACGGTGGGCTTCTGGGCCCGCAGCACCGCCAGGCCGGGCAGCAGCCGCTCCACCTCCTGCTCCACGCTGCTTCTCTTGCGGCCCGTCTCCTGCAGCTCGGCCCGGAGCCGCGCGATCTCCCGCTCGGTCTCCGGGTCCACTTGGAACGTCTCGTGGACGCGCTCCTGGAGTTCCACCTTGGGCTTCTGCTTCTCTGCAGCGCTGTGCTTGTCCTGCAGCTCCTTCAGCTCCTTGGCCAGCAGCGCGTTCTTACTCCTCTCCCCTTCAAGGAGGTTCCGCAGCCTGGAGGCCTCCTTGATGAGGACCGGGTCCTGCTCCACCTTCTTTGCCTCCTTCACGATCACCTTGGGCTGCACAGCGCTGATCTCCCGCTCCAGGGCTTCAATGCGAGCCTGCAGCCTGGCCGCAGCCTCATCCGCCCTCTTCCTCCTCATGGTGTCCTCCTCAATCTGCAGCCCCAGGGCCCGGGCTGCCTTGACCATTTCCAGGTCCTTCTCCACCTTGACCACTTCTTTCACCACGACCTTCTCCTTCACGTTAGCCTCCTTCTGCTCCAGGGCCAGTAGCTCCTTCTTTAGCGCCTCTAGCCGGGCTGAGACGGCTGCGTTCTCCCCCCGGAGGTGCTGGATCTCCCTGCGGAGTTGGGCCGCCTGGCTGTCCAGCCCAGAGTCCTTCTCTATCTGGGTCACCTCCTTGGTCAGCAGATGAGGCTGCATGGCCTTCCTCTTGCTCTCCAGCTGGGCGGCCTTCTGGGTCGCCACCTCCAGCTCTGCCTGCAGGCTGGCCCGCTTTTTGCCCTCATTTTCCACCTGGGCCTTCACCCTGGACAAGTTGCTCTCCAGCTGGGGGTCCCGGTAAAACTCCACCACTTCCTTCTCCTCCAGCCTCTCCAAGGGCCGCTGGGTCCTCAGCTGTAGCAGGTGGCTCCTCTGCTGCTCCAGCTGGCGCTGCACCTGGGCCACCCGTTTCCTCTCCTCCTCCAGCTGGGACCTCAGGGCCTCTGACCCCCGTCCTGCTCCGGCTGGGCTCTCAGACCCCTGCTGCGCGCCGTGGGTCACCCGGATGTCCTCACTGAGCTCCTTCTGCAGGGGCGAGAGGAAGGAGGGGAGAGTACCGGGAGGGGAGAGAGCAGAAGAGCTCCATTCCCCCGCCCACTCAAGGTCCCTCCCAGCAGGTTCTGGGAGGCGGAGCACGGATGCGCCAGGATTTTGAGCGGATCCATGAATCCCCTGATGCTAGGATGCCAAGCAGGGTTCAGGCCAAGTTTGCCCGGGAACGTGCCACTAGGACAGGTGTTGCCTTCCAATTACCCCTCCCCTTCCATTTGGGCACCCCAAGTGGGCCCACACCCCTCTGGGGGTGCTGGAGGACTCCTCTGGGCAGGAGAAGCTGGCAAGCCCCTCAGCTAGTCACCAGGGATCACGGAGAAGGGCCGCTGGGTCCTGAAGCTGAAGACTGGGGATTTTCTCCTGTCCAGTTCCAGGGGACCGCCCAGTGGCTAAGCTGTGAGGCCCCTGAGTGGTGTCCCCAAGATCAGTAAGAGTCGCTGGGGAGAGAGCTGGGGGAGGCACAAGCCCGGGACTGCAGGGGGTGGGGGTGGGAAAGAAAGGCGGCCAGGTCAGGCCCCAGGCCGGCGGCCTGGTGCGGGGCACGCGTACCTTCTCCAGCACCTTCCTGGCAAACTCCAGCTGGTGCAGCTGCTGCTGGTGCACAGCTACGGCCTCAGTGTAGGCTTCTGTCAGCTGCCTTTCCTGGGGAGGCCAAAGGGAGGGTGAGGGTGGCAGGGTCAGCTCCCACCTAAGCGGGGACAGAGCTGGTGCCTGTCGCATCCTGTCTCACCTGGGCCTGGATGCTGTCCTGCAGGGGAGCCACTCGGGGCCTCTTGGGGGCTGACCCTGCCTGGGTGGGCTCCAGGGAGCAGCGGTAGGTGTCCACCTGAAGCTCGTAGTCCTGAGCAGGGAGGGAAGGACAGCAGGCTGGTGGTCAGTGTGGCACTGGCAAGGGGCAGGAGGGAGGTGGATAAAGTAAGATGGCTCACCTGGAGGGCCTCCTGCAGGTCCCGAGAGAGGCGGCACATGGTGGCCCTGTCCCGCTCACGGCCCTGGATCTCGTGCAGCAGCCTCTGCCGGGGGACAGGTGAGAGTCCGTGGTTCAGCTAATGCAACTCACCTGCACAGGTGCCCGCAGGCCCCAGGCAGGGGCAGGAAGGTTCTATGGGAAACTGCCCCTTGCCCTCCCCTGATCCATTGGCCTTGGCTTGGGACATCGCACCCTTTCTACCCGGCCACCTTTCTGCTTTGCAGGCCCTGACCCCACGCGTGCCCTGCTGTGGGCTCCCATAGCACCCTCACTCCTCCACCAAGTGCTTATCAGCAACCTGGCCTGACACGCCTGTCTCCCACCCCCAGAGCTGCCGGAGGAGCTGCCTGAGGGTCAAGCTGCCTCCCAGCCTCTGGATCACCAGCAGCACGAACTAGGGCCTGGCAGGTGTGAGGAAGCAGGGCCAGGCAGAGCGGGAACCGCCAGGAGCATCCAGCCCGAGGCCCATGTCAGACCAGACAGCGATGGGCTAGACACTTGTGGGAACCAAGCGGAGTGATTAGGGGGCGGCATGGAGGGGCAGATCGTGATGACCTGGGGGCCTCTGTGGTCTGAGCTGTGGGGCTTTTAGAACACTGGCCACTAGGGGGCCACAGGCACCCAGGTGGCTCTCCCAGTGGGAGGTGCTGCTGGGGGAGGTGGCTATGGCCTGAGGCCTGCAGCTCTGGGCAGGGGCCTGCCCTGCCCCCAGGGGACCTGCATCCCCAGCCCCTCACCTTCTCTGCCTGCAGCTTGTAGGCGGCTTGGCTGGGCCCATCGCTGGGCCGCACCTGGCTGCGGGGCAGGTGCTCCAGCCAGGAGCTCAGGTTGTCCCTGCAGTTCTTAAACTGCTGGTAGGTGAGGCTGGCGTCCTGTAGCAGCTTCTCCCTGCTCGAGATGGGACGGGAGCAGAGGTGAGAGCTGCTCTCTGGGGGCTGCTGGGTGCCTGAGTGACCTCCGTGCAGATCCCCTAACTCTGGCCCAGTGCTGGGGCTGGGCATTCGCCGGTAGCCCCTACAGTGTCTGCTAGGCACCACCCTTGGTGGGGCAGGTGCTGCTATGACCTGCAAGGTCACACAGAGGCGAAGTCACGCTGCTGTGCATCCCAGGGACATGCCCCGGGCCCCGCGGGCCCCACCACTCACCGCAAGTCCAGCTGGTCCCCCACGGCGTGGTAGCGGTCAGTGAGGGCCCGCACCCGGCGCTGCTGGCTCGGCAGGTCCTGGCAGAACTCGTGGAAGTTGTTGTGCAGCGCGCTGCACGCGTGCTCGGTGGCCTTCAGCTCCCGGTGCAGCCCCAGCACGCAGGCCTGTTGCTCCAGCAGCTCCCTGCGCTGGCGCTGGGGATAGGGGAGCCAGCGAAGGGACAGTCATGGTTGTGGAGATGCCACGTCTAGCCCCACCTGCCCCTGAAAGCGTGTCCAGGCTGGGGCTGCCGCCCGCCTCCAGGAGACCTGGCGCCTCACCTGCAGCTCGCTGACCCGCTCCTGCAAGGTGCCGGGGCCAGCAGGGAGGGGGCGCTCCTGGGCCAGCGCGGACTCAAAGCCTTGGAGGACCCTGTCTGCGTCCTGGCTCTGCCGCTCCAGACCCAGGGCGGACTGGGCTCTGCCACGGGGAGGCAGGAGGCAGGAGGCCGAGTGTCAGCCACCCCCTTGGCCACACCCCTGCTGCCCGGCCCAACCTTCCCTGCCCCTGTCCCCAGAGCACTCACTTCTGCCCATAGAGATCACAGAGGACCTGCACGTCGCTGTACTTGTTCTTGACGTTGTTGAGGACCACGGGCAAGTGCAGGGCTGCAGGGCCTACCGGCCGCGCCGACAGCAGCGCCTCGCACTCCTTTTGGGCAGCCTCCTTCTCTGCCCCCAGGCTTTGCAGCTGCTGGGCTGTGCCCTGTGAGAGGGCAGGGGCCAGGGGTCTGTGTTCTGGGCAGGTGGGTGACCCCCAGCCCTCCTGCCAGGTCGACCTAACCCTGCCAATGAGCCGGAGCTACCCCACTACACCCCCAGGGGTGAGGGCAGGACCCTTCACTGCACCTCTGGCTTTTGTTTATACACTCCGCCCTCCCCAGGGAGGCCCCCAGCCCCACACTCTCCATGCCACCCTGGGCCCCCCAGGAGCAGTCACTCCAAAGATGCTCCAGGGTTTCTCACTGCCTGCACCTCTGGGTTCCGGTCACAGGGCATTTACTTTTGGCCCTGCCCCTCTAGAACCTTCCGAGGTACTTACTACACTTTATCCGCTAGACAACCAGATGAGCTGTTTTCAGGGATGAGGGAACCAAGGCCCAGAGAGGTGAAGTGAATTGACCCAGGTCACAGAGCTGGTCAGCAGAGAGGCCAGGACAGGGACCCGCCCGTGTGAGCCCCAGGCTGTGCATTGGCTCCACCAGCCTTGGGTCCCTGCGGCCGTTCCTGCACCCGCCTCAGCTTAGTTCATGTGCCCCTGCAGCGGCCACCTTCACCTGCCCACCTTGTGGCTTTGGATGCGACCCTCCAGGTCCTGCAGGGGTTCCGTGCGGCTCAGTGGGGCCCGGGCCCGGGCCAGCACCTGCTTCTCAATCTGCCCCAGGTCCCCGTCCAGCCGGGTCATCTGGGTCAGGAGCTTCTGGGCCTGCAGGTCCGCTGTGGGCACAGGGTGTCTGTAAGGGTCCAGGGCTGACTTGATTGGCCCATCCACCTCAGGGGCTCGTCCCAGGTGCCGGCAGAGGGTGCTGTGTGGGGTTGGGTGGGAAGGGGACGGGCAGGGAGGGAGGGACAGCCCCAGGGACTGGCCCACCCAGAACATCTCCAGAGCAGATGTCCCTAACCCAGGGTCACCCCGCCTCAGCAGGGCCAAAGAAGGAGCCCACTCCCTCTAGCCCGACAAGGCTGCCCCCACGCCCAGGCCAGCCCTGGGTACCCTGCTGGCAAGGCTGCAGGGGCTCTGCCACGCTGGCCTTCAGGCGGTTCCCCACCGTGGCCAATTTCTGCTTCAGGGCCTGCAGCTCCAAGGCCAGCCTGGATGGAGGAGGAGATGGGAGAAGGATGTCCCTCCTCCCTCTCCCTGGCCCCACCCACACCGACACTGGTCCAGGCGATGGTCTCAAACCCCACAGCCTGCCCCTGAGTATCCCCAGGTAGACGCACTTGGAGGCCCTGGAAACGGCTTCAGGGTCTGGAGGTGGGATGCAGAAGCAGGCGGCCGGGGCACACTTGGTCTCCCCACCGGGGCCTTGCACGACCCAGGTGTGAGGGTCATTGTTGTCCACCAGCGTGTACCGCTCACCCCGCAGCAGCTGCACCTGGGGGCGGGGGAGAGGCCCAGGTAGGCTCAGGGGCAGAGGCCGGAGAAGGGGCCAAGGCCAAGATGGGGTAGGGGCTGGGGACAGGGACATGTAGGGGGCAGGAGGTGGGACAGGGGCGGGGTTGGAGCGGGAAGGGGCAGGGGCAGGGACAGGGACAGGTTGGAGGAGAGGACAGGGCTGGCAGTGGTAGGGGAACAGGCAGGAGTGGGGAGGGATGGGCAGGGGCTGAGCCCGTACTTCTCCCATGTCCCAGTCACAAAGGCTGTCCACGTGCAGAGCCTGTGGGGGCCGGTTCCTGCGTTGTGGCAAAGGGGCCACCTTCTGGCTCCGCCGCTGCAGGTCCCCGATCATCTTCTCAGCCACAGCCAGCTCCTTCTCTTCTGCCTGAGGGGAACCAGGCGGTGGGGGCTCAGGCCAGGCTGGCCCCATATCCAGTCCCCCAAGCAGAGCCAGAGATCTGGCCTTCATGAAGACGGCCTCTGGGTCAGCAAAGTGCAAGGAGCTCCCTCCCTGGGGCCCAGGACCCCGGGACCTGCTGGGTCGGGGGAGCTGCCCAGAATCATCCAGGCCTTCAGAGTGGGAGCTGGAGAGGCCTCAGAATAATCCTGGAGGTCACATTACAGGTCAGGAAACTGAGGGCCAGGGAGGAAAGGAGCTTGCTGGGAACAGACCAGCCTCCTGCTAGAGTGACCCCCCCTCCTGCCCACCAGGGCTTGGATGGGACCAGGTACGTGGGAAGGGTGCGGCCCAGACACATGGGCAGGCCCTGTCCCCAGGAGTGGGGTGCAGGCAGCCAGGTCGGCCTCCTTACCTCCAGCTGTAGAAGCAGCTCTGTGTGGGTGCCGAGGGGCCCCCCTGGGGCAGGGCCATACTGGGTGTCCAGGCTGGCATTGAGCTTGGCCAGAGTCTGGCTGACGGAGTCAGCCTCTTCCTGGAACTGAGGTGGGTGGGTGGTCAAGCGCGGAGCCCAGGGCACCGCCCATTACCTGCCAATCCGGCAAACTGACACTTGTCCCCACACCGCCGGCCTTTCTGCCCAGGCAGTGGGGCGTTGGAATT
Organism: Noctilio leporinus; assembly: GCA_004026585.1. Taxonomy (NCBI): domain Eukaryota; kingdom Metazoa; phylum Chordata; class Mammalia; order Chiroptera; family Noctilionidae; genus Noctilio; species Noctilio leporinus. Next base: position 259,161 of record PVIW01001299.1, on the reverse strand, counting down.
GGAGCGCTCTGCACATGGGTCCTGCTTGGTGCACTGAACTGAACTTCCCCTAGTGCCGCCAGCAGCCTGGCTGTGTCCTTCCTGCACTGATGAAGGGCACGGCCCCTGCTGTCACCCCGCAACGCCAGCTGCGCCTGCGCTGTCCTGGCTGGCGCCCGGGATGTGCACACTACGCCGTAAGGACACATCCCACAGCAGGATGATGTTACAGAATCCACGCAGACGGGCGCATGTGGTGTTGTGGTTACACAGAAAAAGAAAAGGGAACAAGAAACCTGGCTTTCGTCTCTCTCCAAGCATATGGAACAGTTTGTGTGAAACTTACCCAAAAACGGTCCCCGTTCGATGATACACCAAGGTTTCTCAACACTTTTTATTATTGTCTTTTCTAAGGAGGTATTCTAGATACACGTTTCTTAATTTCCCCTTCATCACCACGAAACGTTAGCACCATAAGGGTTTCTGTGTGTGCATGTCTACCACTTAGGCATAAAAAGCCTAGCACCTTAGGCCCTGGCCAGGTAGCTCTCAGTTGGTTGGAGCTTCATCCCCATATGCCAAGATTGCAGGTTCGATCCCTGGCCAGGGCACATACAAGAAGCAACAATGAATGCACAAATAAGTGGAACAACAAATCAATGGTTCTCTCTCTCTCGCTCTCTCTCTCTCCCCCTCCCCCCTTCCTGTCTCTACAACGAATGAAAACAGCGTAGCAATGTTTCCTCTCATCAGCATCAACTTTCACTCCCTGCCAGTGATACTACCTGCTGAGAATGTAGGTGACACACTTTCTCCCCTGGGATCTCGTTGAAGAGACACACCTCTGTCATTTTTACGAGGTGCCTTGTTCTCCCAATGCACGTGTGTCCTGTGCTGTCCTCTAGGCTCCTGCGCCCTGGCCGAGGCCCTGGTGGCCGCAGCCCCACTTCAGCCCTGTCCCCCCACCCTGCCCACAGCTGGCTCACCGCACGGTAGCCCTCCACATGCTGCAGGTGGCTCTCCTGGCAGATGCACAGGTTCAGGAAGTTCTGCCACTCCGTCTTGAGGGCCTCCTGGTGGACCTGGGCACAGCAGCATGGAGCCCTCGAACCCTGGTCCATGCACCCCCTCGGCCGGCCCAGCCTTCTGTCCCCAGCCTGGGCCCTCCCTCCCGCCCCCAGCTTCCCCGGGAAGCCCTTGACCAAGGCAGCAGGTCCCCGAGGCCACCGCACCTGGATGGGCCCCACGGCGGGGTGGCCGAGCTCCACCATGCGCTCCCCGTCGTCCTCCAGCAGGTTTACACACTGCTCCTGGCTCAGCAGCTCCTGCTCCTTGAAGTGCTGGTGGGGGTGGGGGTGGCGGGTTCGGGGGGAGAGTCAGAAGCAGGCGGTGAGGACGGTGAGGACAGGCACCCGAGCTCCCCTACCTGCCCCGTTGCCCCTGCTGACCTCGTACTCCCGCCGCACGCCCAGGGGGTCGGCCATGAGGTCACTCCAGTCCTGCTGCAGGAGGCGCTGCTGCTGCTGGGCCAGGGCGCTCAGCTGGCGTGTGCAGCCCTGCAGGTGCGTGTACAGGCTGCCCAGGCTCTGCCCGCGCCACGAGGCCGCCTTCTGTGGGGCAGAGGAGCGGGAGCGGGGCAGTCAGGCGGCACCTGAGACACTGGCCCTGCCGAGAGCCCAGGCAGGCAGGCGGCCCTGCCCCCAGATCCCCGGCCTGGCTCTTCCTTCCCCGCTCACCAGTAGGTCCCGGTACTGGCTCCGGATGGTGTTTGCGTCCTGCCTCAATGAGAAAACGGGGCCTGGTGAGGGGCGGGCCCAGGGGAGCTCACAGCCCGGGTGTTACGCCAGCCGGGGCCCCTTCTCTGTGCCCCCCCGACAGAAGCCGGCGGGTCTGGCTCCGGCTCTGATGGGAGGAAAGGGGCTGGGGGGCGAGTGCAGGAGGCTCACCCACCGGCCCCACGAGGCTCCGCAGCTGCTGCCCGTAGGAGTCGATCTCCTTCTGCAGGATGTTGTGCTCCGCGACCTGCTGCTCCAGCTCCGCCATGCCCGGCCCGTACGGACCCTCCTGGACCTGCTTCTGCAGAAGAGCCGGCCCCTCAGCTCCCCCCTGGGGCCTGGGCCAGGAGGCCTCCCTCGCCCTCCCACACCCCCATCAGCGGGAGTGCGGCTGCTCATCGCAGAGGGTGGACAAGCCAGGAGAGCATCCTGGTGAGTGGCAGCTCACCCTTGGGGACATGCCGTCCTCTGGTGGCCCCAGCTGAGGTCTTGGCCTCAGCATGACTTGCAGTCCCTGAATCCCACCGGTCTCAGCCTCTGAAAAGTCTCCTGTCCTGGGCTCACTGCCTCCTGCCTGCAGTCCTCCAGCCATGCCCTGGGAACCCGCATGCCCTGCCCTGCCCTCGGCTCCCCACTGTCCCTTCATGGCACCTCCTCGTTGCAGCACCAACCTCACTTGGGGTGAAGGTTCGGGGCGCCCGTGACCTGGTTGTGCTGGCCTGCCCAGAGCAGCCCACCCCAGGTGTCCTCTGCTCACCACTCATCCCTACCCAGCCAAGCTTTCCTGCCCCCCTAAAGCCTCTGAGCCTCCCCTTACAGGAAGCCTTCCCTGACTGCACGGTCTCCATGCTCTCTCCCTTCCCAGACTCCTAACCACCTCCAGGGCCAAGAATGCTGTCAGGCCCCTGACTCGCTGTATGGCACCGGTTGCTTCTGGGTGTGACTCCTGACCCCGTGAAGCACCTCCGACACCGGCGCTGGCCCCTGACCTGTTTCTGCTCCAGCACCCGCACCCAGTCGACCCTGGGCCCCATGCTGGAGGGCAGCACCATCGTCTCGTACAGGGCTCGGTACTCGGCACACTCCTGGGTCACCCGCTCGTGCAGTTGCTTGATGCTGCCAACGAGATGGCCAGCAGGTCAGGGCTAAGCCAGGGGCTCCTCTGGGACCCCCGTGGCCACCTCCACTCACTCCTTCTCGATCTCTTCGGCCTGCGGATGCTTGAGCCGCCGGGCCTTGTCCACATCCAGAAAGAGGTCCTTCAGCAGAATCTCGGCCTCCTTCAGGCTGCGGCCAACCTCCTGCCGGTGCTGCAGGGCCTGGTTCTGCTCACTGTGCATCTGGTCCTGGGAGTGGGGAGGTCACCATGCTGCCCGTCACCTGGGACAGCACCGCAGCCCACACTGGCAGAGGGACAGGCCCAGGGCATCCGTAGGGTGAGCTCGAGGACGCAGGGGAGGCTTGGGCCCCTCTCGAGCCCCTGGGACTCCCCCCCCCCAGCCCCCGCTATTAGAAACTCAGCATAGAAGTGCTGAGCCCTCTTTTCCACTGTGTTTGGGGCGTTGGCCAGAGAAGAACAAAGGTCTTCTGTCCCACCTTCACCGTGACCAGTGGACGTGCTAAGGCATGACACCTGGGTCTCCTGGTCCCCACGCCCTGCTGTCTGTCCCCAGGCCTCACCTGCTGCAGCCTCTTCTGGGTCTCCAGGATGTCCCTCTCCACCTGGTCGGCGTTGGCCTGCATGCGGGAGATGAGCAGGGCCAGCTCTTCGGTGGCCGCTCTGTCGGGTGGTAGGGACAGAGGGCAGCATGGTTGGAAAAGGCCTCTGTGTCTGCCCACCTGGCTGGAGTCCCCTTCCTCCCAGCCGTGTCCCACGCGACAGCCAGGCCCACTGCCCTGCAGGGAACAGTCCAGGACCTGGGGGGCTCTGGCTGCCCTGTGGAAGCTGAGGTGCTCCCCGTGTACTGGGAGGAGGGGTACGCTACTGACGAAGGATCAGAAAGTGAGGGCCCCAGGTGTGTGGGGCCCTGTGCAGCAGCTGACCTCACGGTCCTGGCAGTGAGTTCCTGACTCCACCCAGCTCCCTGCCTGGCGGGCCGCAGCCCAAGGAGTGAATCACAGCTCAGCCGTTAATACCTGAGACGGGGGTTGGGCCTGGGGGAGCGGCAGCTGAACTGGCGGCGGGGCGGGGAGCAGCAGCATGCCCCCCCTCTTCCTGCCAGCCCAGCCCTGTCTCGCCTCAGCCCTACCCTGCCTCCAAAGGAGCCACATGGCTCTGGAGCATGGGAGTGCCAGCAGATTTCCAGGGACCTCCAACATTTTCTGGATTTGGGGGTTCCGAGCTCAAATTGTGACCTGACTTGGTTCAGGTCACACAATCTGAAGCAGACCCTAAGCGGGAACGGGACCCTGGAGTTCTTTTCCATGTGCCCATCCAGCAGCTTCTATGGGGCGCCTGCTGTGCACCTGAGCTCACTCTTTGGGGCCTAGAGGGTCAAGAAGACCTAATATGAGGAAGATTGGCCCGAGCCTCAGGAGCACGCACCCTGTGAGGTCACAGTCCTGGGGAAGGGGAGCCTTCACGGAGCTGGGCCTGGGACCAGGGGTCAAAGGACAGCCTACCCAAGCAGAGGAGGGGTGCAGAGAAGACCCAGTTGGAAAGAACTCTGGCCAGACTGTGAGTTTGATCCTTCTGCATCAGTATTGCTGTGTGGCCTTGGGCAAGTTACTTAACCTCTCTGTGCCAGAGATTAACCACTTGTAAAGTGGGGCTTTAATAATATCTGGCCCAGGCCAGTGTGGCTCAGTAGGTTGGAGTGACATCCCATAAACTGAAAGGTTGCCGGGTTCAATTTCTGGTCAGGGCATATGGGGCGTGTACAAGAGGCAACCAACCGATGTTTTTCTTCCTGTCTCTCTCCCTCCCTTCCCCTCTCTCTGAAATATATGAGTGTGTCTTTGGGTGAGGATTAAAAATATTTTTTAAAGTAACATCTGCCTCACCATGTTATTGTGTTAAAAAAATGAGTCCATCTGAAGCATCTGGTAAAGAGCCTGTGGAAAGCGGGCCCCCAGTGTGTGTTAGTTTTTTATTTTTATTTACTGATTGATTTTAGAGGGAGAGGAAGGGAGAGAGAAAGAAACACCAATTTGTTGTTCTACTTATCGATGCATCATTGGCTGATTCTTGTACGTGCCCTGAGCCCTCCACCTTGGTATATCAGGAAGAAGCTCTAACTAACTCAGCTACCTGGCCAGGGCTTCAATGTTAGTTTTTTGTTTGTTTGCTTTTAAAATATTTTATTTATTTATTTTTAGAGAGAAAGGAAAAGAAGGAGAAAGCAAGGGAGGAAAACATCAGTGTGTGGTTGCCTCTCACATGCCCCCAACGGAGGACCTGGCCCATAACCCAGGCCTGTGCCCTGACTGGGAATCGAACTGGCAACCTTAGGTTTGAAGGCCGGTGCTCAATCCACTGAGCCACACCAGCCAGGGCCAGTGTTAGTTTTTATTCCACTAGAATGTAAGCGCCGTGAAGGCAGGGACTTGTCAGTTCTGCAAGGTCTGTCCTGAAAGTATCGCTCCAACGTCAATATAATTAAAACCGTTTGCGCAACCTGTACTGTTGGGACAGACCCCGTATTTGCGAGGGCATCACCAGGCCCAGAATAGGTGGTCTTGGCACACACAGTGCGGTGCAATATATACACATTGAACAAGCAGCTTACACATGAGTGGGGTGAGGAATGCTCTTTGGGGGGCCGCAGCCAGAGGATAGGGCCATGTGGACAGAGACCCCCGATGGGAGAGCACTCTGGGAGGCTGCGGGAGATGGTGGCGGGGTCAGGGGTCTGAGCTCCGGGAGGCCTGCTCCCCTAGGAGGAGCACACTCCGCCCTGGGCAGGGCTCAGGAGCCCCGGGGGGACAGGCCACTTTAGCAACAGTCAGGTGCCATCTTTCCTGGCTGCCCAGAAGCCCAGCCTCCTGGTTTCTGTTGGGATAATAGGTTTTCTGGCCCTATTCTCAGGTCCAGGCCTGGGACCCCAGGTGTGCTGCCACCGGAGCCTGTGGGGGTGGCTGGTGGCCAGCGAGCAGGAGGAAGGCAACCAAGTCTGCACGGCTCTGGGGGAACCAGTGGAGGCTCTGGGCAGGTCTGTGGGCCCTTGCCCTTCCCCCACAGCACCCCCTCCACACCCCCACAGTAAAGGACTCACCCCAGCTTTGATGAAACTCTCAAGGCCAAACAAACAACGAAAGAAAGGAAAACAAACAAAAACCAAAAACACACCCTCAAGACCTGCGCTGTGAGCCTCTGCGGAGAGCCGTTCCCCACCCCCAGCTCCCAGCTTCTCTGGCCTGGGGCCTTCTGCCCACCCTGTGTCCAGGTCCCAAGGGCCCTCGCAGCCCAGGCAGGGCCTTGGGGGCAGGGGCGTGAGCAGGGGCCGGGCGCTTCGGGGTCCCGCTTCCCGCCGGGGCAGCTGCCCCTGGCCGGCAGGCTCCTGCACCGCAGCTGGCCCCCAGCCTGTCCTGCCCGCTTCCCCCAGAATGCACGGAGCCCCAGGCCGTTTTGGCCTCTTGCCAGGACTAGAGCTCGTGCTGGGACAGGGAGAGAGTCCACCCCCAGGCCCTTCTGCCTTGGGACACGGAATGCCAGCACAGGGCTGGTCCTGGTTCAGCTGCACCTCCAGATGGCTGGGGCACCTGGGTCCCGCAGCCGCCTGCCCGGCCCATCCCCCTGTCCCACTCACCGGCTGGGCTTGCTGGGGGAGCCCTTGGCTGGGGAGCCCTTGGCTGGGGAGCCCTTTGGGGACCCCTTCCCCTGGGAGGCTTTGCTCAGCCCCTTGAACATGGTGGCGAAGGCGGGTGCTGCTCAGGCTGGGCTCAGTGGCGGCAGCGGCGGGCGTCCTGGCTGGTGGCTCAGCTGGGCTCTGGCGAGGTGCGGCAGCCGGGAACCGGGAGGAAAGGCAGTTTCTGGGAGGCCCCTCTGCAGCCGAGGCCTGGCGGCTGCGCAGCACCCACACTCACCCACACTCACGCCCGCTCCTGCACAACCAGTTTGGGAGGAAAGGGCAGAGCCAGAGGGCGGGGCGCCTGAGGCTGCCCGGCTCCCAGAGAAGGTGTGGGCTCGTCACACCCACAGGCTCTGAGGGAGCCAGCGGTCTCACACCCAGCTGGGGAAGCAGCGGGGCGCAGGAGGGACAGGGTGCTGCACGGACAGCCTGACAGACAGAGACGTGCAGGCTAGGGGACAGAGGCCTGGCCTCAGGGCTGGAGCTAGGTGAGGAAGCCCCTCCAGCCAGTGCAGCGCAGGGCGCTCAGGGGTGCCCCCCAACTCCTGGGGCTGGGGGCTATGGGGGGTCCCAGGCTCTCCACTCACCACAAGGGCACCCAGGTCTTCGTTTCATGTTCTCTTTTCACAGGATGGGAAAGCCAGGGGCATTCACCCCAGGTGGCTGGCACAAGGCACACTTTAAAAATGGGCCCCACCCATCGGCTCCCCAGGGCCCCACCCGGCAGTCCCATCACTCAGTCGCTCCGTCTTCCTGGCTGGCTCGGCCCTACAGTCAGATGCAGCCGGACAGGCATGACTGGGGTCCTCAGGGGAGTCTCAGACCAACTCCAGAGGGGCAAGGACTCCTCTAGACCGTCCCCCAGGGCCCCAGGTGCCGCTGGACAAGCCCCTGGGAACCCACTTAGCTTGAGTTTCCTGCCTCCCTGACTTCAGTCTCTGGAAGTGGCCCCTGGTGGCTTTTCTCAAGTCAGATGGAGTAGCCGACCATGGTGCCAGTATATTGGGCTTTCCCTCCTGGTGAGTCCCAGAAACGTCATCTGGGCAACTGCCTTCTGCGGTGGCCCCGCTCCATTTCTCTGGCCCAGCTCGGGAAGCTGGCCTGCCGTAGGGGTGGACCGGGAGTTTGAGGGGAGTGAGGGGAGGGTGCCCACAGTGGGTTGGGAGCGCTGCACAGCCTGGCAGGCGTAGCTGGGGGCAGACAACATCCAGGGAGGAGCAAAAGGTCGCAGCAGACTGCGGAGACCAGAGATGGGGGCCTGAGACTGGCCGCAGGGCCCAGTGGGACAGAATGGCCTGAGTCCCTTTTGACTGCATCTCATGGATACAGTCTCTTGAGACTGGCCTCTGAGAGGAAATTTGTCTCCTGAGAGGAAAGGGGACACTGGAGTCACCCACCCCGGAGGGTGGCTGACAGTGGCAGTGGGTGGGGTGGGAGGGTAGCTGGAAGGTGGGTGGTCTCTACACACCTGCTCCCACCGGCTTCAGTGGAACGAGGTGGAGGAGGGTCCCAGAGGCCACTCGGCCTCCACCCTGATCCCTCTGGGTGAGTTTTCTTCTAACCACTAGCACAGCACACCTGCAATCAACTGTCTCAGAAAGGACCATTTGTTTAAATGATTGCAGGGTCCCTGGGCCGCTCACCACCCACCTCCTTATCTTAGAGATTAGGCAACTCCCAAGAGCCCTCCGGCCCTACTGTCCCACCTCCAGGGGACTCCACGCCCCTTCCTGGAGGTGGTGATCTAGGGAGGCAGAACCCCAGGGACAGGGGACATTCAGGCTCTAGCCAGGCGGGGCCTCCCCCACAGAGCCGGCAGCGAAGAGGGCCCAGGCCCCTGGGTGGAGGGCAGCAGGCAGACTGAGGTGGGATATTTGCTCTTTGCCCGCTACCTACAGAAGCCCCCTTGGAAAGAAATGAGCAGCCCCCCAGGGCCCTCACACACCCGAGATCAGGACTAACTAATTCACTACCTGAAACCCAAGGGCTGAATTCCTGGCAGGACTGTCTAATGTCCAAGCGAATCAGAGCTCAGCTGGGGACCTGCCAACCTGCAGCGGGCAGGATGGCGAGGTCCAGATGGCACCCCTTCCCCCCAGGATGCTCCTGAGCTGGTGGCAGTGTCCTGGCCCCCAAAGGACAAAGAAAGACAGACGTAGGGTTTTAAATGCGTGAGGAAAAAAACAGAGTTGCAGCTTTGGAAGGCAGAGGTGGCCTGCGCTGCCCCATGCAGAGCCAACGCTCAGGGGCTCTTGAGAACGTGAGGGAGGCTGGTGGAAATGAAAATGTGCTGTCGTGTAAGCACACCGGCTTTCAACAACTTGGTATGAAAAAGAGGATGTAAAATATCTCCACAATGTTTCGTATCGATGACATGTCAACACGATCATTCGGATCTGTAGTTGAATGAAATGTCTTTTAAATGTTGACTTTCACCCATTGCTTTTCCTTTTTTGACGCAGCCACTAGCAAGTTGAAGGCTACGGCTGCATCTGCATTTGTGGCCCACGTCAGAGCTCTGCTGGTCAGCTCTGACCTACAAGCTGGCAGGGGCCCCAACTCGCCACAGCCTTCCTGGGCTGGCCCCTCCCTGCCTCCTCCTCTGAGCCAGGCCGAAGGCCCAGGACCTGGGTCTCATCTTGCCCTGAAGCCTTCCGCTTGCCTGGCACTTGCTTCCTCTGTAGACTGAGAGGTTTGAGGTCACCGGATCCCAAGCGCCCCCCCAGCTGTACGCCCGCTGTGCCCTGAAATGGCAGTTGACTCCCTGCCATGCCCTGGCCTGGTGCGCCCAGCCCGCCTGACGGGGCTGCTCCCTGGTCATGAGGCCTCCCGCTCCCAGGCTGCCGTGCACACATGCATGGACGCACGCACACACGTGCACACACACACACCAGGCTTCCATGCACACACACATGCATGCTCTCACACACACACACACACACCAGGCTGCCGTGCACACATGTAGGCATGCATGCACACACACCAGGCTGCCGTGCACACATACATGCATGCTCACACACACACACACCAGGCTGCCATGCACACACACATGCATGCTCTCACACACACACACCAGGCTGCCGTGCACACATGTAGGCATGCATGCACACACACCAGGCTGCCGTGCACACATACATGCATGCTCACACACACACACACACCAGGCTGCCATGCACACACACATGCATGCATACATGCACACACACAACCAGGCTACCATGCACACACACATGCATGCTCGCACATACACACACACACCAGGCTGCCATGCATGCACACATGCATGCATACATGCACACACACACACACACACACCAGGCTGCCATGCACGCATGCAGTCATGCACACATGAATATGCGTGCACACACACACGCAGACAGGCAACAGGGTGGTAGCTTGGATGGTGCTCCAGGGCTTAGGTGACCCGCCCTGTCCTCCAGCTCATGGCTGCTGCGGGGGCAGTGGGCTCCCTGCCGAAGCAGATGGGGCAGCTGCCAGGCTGCCCTGCGCACCCTGGTCAGGGCAGGATTTGCCATCTCAGGCAGTTGCCCTGTTTATGCGGAAAACTCTGCCCTGGACCCTGGCAGCCGAGCTGGCTGATGACTTACCGTCCTTGGTTTGCTAAGGGGTGAAGGTCCACCAGCTGGAACAAGGGGACAAGGGCTGGCTGGGAGGGGAGTTGGGAGGTGAGCCCCTTTTGTCCGCCGGTTTCCCGGGGGAGGCGGAGGCAACAGCCCCAGGAGCCCATAGGGCGGCCTGGAGGAAGGTCCCTCTTGGCTACCAGTCTGATCCCAAGAAATGCTGAAGGTCAGCCTGGAGGGAAGCAGGTGTCCCAGGCTGCCCACCTAGCGCAGAACAGGTGGGAAAAGACGCTGGCCCTTCCTCTTGGGCCTTTTATAGGAAATCTAGAAACAACTCAAACAAATTCCGCCTACACAGTGAGAATAGGGTCCCCTTTCTAGGTGGCAGGACAGAACACAGAGGGGACCTCAGGAATCCTCCAGTCCCAAGTCTGGTGGGAGGGTAGGGTCAAGGTTAAGGTCAAGGCTGCCTTGCTACCTCTCCTGCCCCAGGAATGACTCCCCTCCCTGGCCCTGGGCAGCCGTGCCAGCCCCACATCACCTGTGGTCCCAGGGCTGGCACAGCCACATCCCCGCACACCACCTCTGACTCCCAGAGGTCTGGGGTGCCCGCGCGCTCTGGGCCACTCCGTGGCCCTGAAGAAGGGCCGGCCTCTACAGCGAGGTCCAGGGGCCTGCAGCCCTGCCTGAGGAAGTCCAGGCCCGAGGGAGGCGGCCACTAACCGCGCCCTGGAAGGCCGCAGCTGGGCAGGGCAGGAGAGGGTGCAGCGGCTCCACTGAGGAGGTGATGCCCCATTAAGCCCTGGTCTGAGGAACAAAAAGGTTTATTAAATGACCAAACGGAGGGGGAAACTACCAGCAGTCTTCATAGACTGATCCCTAAGGAGTCTTTACTGCCGGGAAACTGGAAAGCACACAGGGCAGCTCTGTCGGCTTGACTGCACCCTGAAGGACTTGCTCCGGGGGGGCTGCTAGGAGAAGGGGGAGACCTGGGGAGTGGCAGAGTCTCTCCACCTCACAGCTGCGTTGGCCCCACCCTCCCAGGGTGCCTGCTCACCGGCAGGAGCCTCCTCTCTGCAAGGCCAAGGCGAGGAAGAGGAAGAGGGGTGCCCACAGATTCAGCCTGAGTAAGATGGGGCTCCTCCCTGGGGCCCAGGACAGGGCTCTGAGCCCAATGGTGGGCCATCAGCCCTCAGGGGAGGCAATTCCCACTTGTCAAGCGCCTGCTAAGCCTTCTGTGTTTCCTTTTCCTCCGTCAGTTAGAGAGACGGATGATGACCCCCCGCCCTCCATTCCCCAGATCCAACAGCTCGGCCCTTACCCACCTTCAGGGACCCAGGCAGCTGCCTGGCCAGACTGCCTCCTGCCACAGATCCCTGCGAGACCGGCGGCCTCATGGAAAGGACCCGGTTCCTTTCCGAGTGGGGAGGGGTCCTTCAACCGCAGACTCAGCGAGAGGACACATAGCCACAGGTCACGGTTGCTGAATGAATGAAACATCTGCCGCTTCCCAGCAGCTGGGAGCAGGAGGGCGCCTGCCGGCCTGAGGGCCTCTGCGTCCCACCCCAAACGCACCTTAGCCCTTAGATCACAGGCCCTGAACAGCTGGGGACCATCACGCCGAAGGTTCCAGCTGTCTTCACCATCCGAGGTTATATTTCAACTTGTACCACCTGATAACGCAGCCTGTGCCGCGCACCTGTGCCCCACCTGTGCCAGCGCACCTGTTGGCCGTGTGCACGCAGCGGGCCGACCCCCGCAGCTGGGGGCCGCCCTCCCACCCCGCGCTCCTGCCGCCCTCCCAACCGACACCACGCCAACGGGCTGGATTCTTCCAGTTGTTTTTGTCAGGATGTGGGCAGCTTCCAATTTATCTCTGGGCTTTGGAACATCAATAAATTTTACAGCTAAATCTGGTTTCTATCTCCTCTGTAGCAACAAGTGTCTTCAAAACAAACAACAACAAAAAAAAAACAAAAACGAGAACCAACACATATTTTTGCTATCTTTGGACATTTTCCTCAACCTCTGAAGGCTTGTGCTGTTCAGAATTCTGAGATCGGTCAGCTTCGAGGGTCATGAACGGTGCGAGCGCGTGAAAAATCAGCTCCGTGCAGGGACCTCGAGCCCCACCTTCCAGTCCCTGGAGCCCAGCTTACCGCCTCAGCTTCGGGAGGCAAAGCAGCGTCCAGGGCCATTCAGGGTGGCGGGCACACGGGCAGCCCAGGCTGTCACCGCACAGCCACAGCGAAAGGCTCAGGGGATGGGGCCAAGCCCCCTAGTTTCATTTCAAACAGGGCGTCCAGAATTCTCACTCCATTCATGTACAACTGGAGAGAGTGCGTGAAAACCACGCCTAGGAAAAGGAAAAAAATCCAGTCCCAGCTGCCTCACTCCTTCCTTCAAAACCGCACCGACAGGGTGAAAGGCAGACAGACTTGGACAAACTGCGTCATCTCAACCCCACACGGGGCATTACCCTGAAGACGCACGCCAGCTTTTCCCAGCAGGGAGAAAAGTGACAATCACTCAAGGTCTCTGGGGAGACGGAAGACCCTCCCAGGCCCTCCCAGGGGGAGGGGTGTCTGCCCACACAGCAGGGAAGAACCCTGCAAAGTGGGTGTCCCATCCACTTCTCCCACTGGGTCCCGCCTGCCTGCTCCCTGGGCAAGAACCACGTGTGCTCTGCGGTCTTGCTCTTGACCCCATCGGCCCAGGGCCTGCCTCAGCCTTCTTCTAAGTGGTGAGCCGCTTCCCGGGCCCGAGGACAGGATAGGGTTCTGCTTTTGGAACTCTGTTTCCCACAACACAGCCTGTTTCGTGTCCAGGGGTCCTGCGGGAAGGGATGTGTGAGCTATCTGGAGACCAAGGCCCTGTCAGCCCTGGCCTCTTAAGCAGCAACCAGTTGCCCTGGGCCGGCTCTCTGCGAGGGCTTGGGGTGAGGCAGAGGGGCCCCTCCTCAGAGGGTGGCAGGAGCTGCTCCAGCCTGGGCCCACCGCACAGGGACACCCGCAGGCCGGAGGCCTGCCTGCGCAACAGGGCCTCATGCCTCGCCCTGGGTTCCTGGCCCAGAGGTGGTGGTGGCATCAGCACGAGGTCAGGGAGTAGTGGAACCTGGACCATGCTCAGTGCTGCCGGGCGCACCGGGGAGCTGGAGGGCGTGAGGAAGGACGAGTGCCTCCAACCCCCTCAGCCCACTAGGCCCTGGGCCTTGGGCGAAAATCCCAGGCCACAGCCTAAGATCACCGGTTCCATTTTAGGAGGGGAACACCCCTAAATTGTGTGGCAGAGGCTGTGCAACTTTGCATTTAAAACCAATCACTTCCTGGGGTGCTCTGGGCCAAGCAAACCCCAGGAGGTGGCCCCACACAGGAGCAACCCGGGTCCCTGACAGCAGTGCCCTCCCCCCAACCCCACCACACTCTTCCAGCTTCTGCAGCCCCTTCCTGCACTTCACTGGGGGGACAAGAGGTGCCACCCGCATCCATGTTCTCTGGTCTTCACCTCTCATCCTTCAGCTGTGCTGCGCGGGTCGGCTCCATGGTGGAACCACACGGGAGCCAACGTTCTTGCTTTCCTGGGGGACAAATGTCCATTTCTAGAGCGACACACTGGTTTCCAGCGCATCTCATGTTTCCATCGCTTTTGTTCCTTGCTTTTCTGACTTGTTATCAATGCTATAATAGACACAGAAGAGCGACTAAGGAAAAAATTAAGGGGTAATGGAAGAAACTGATTGGCATCTAAAAATTACAGCGTCTCTAAGACTCTTATCTGGCATCAAACTGGCCCGGCCGGGAAGTCAGGCTGCACCTGACAGGACAGGACTGTGACAACATCCCGGGAGGGACCTGCGCCTGGAGGGGAGTGAGGGCGTGTAAGAAATGGGCACAGCCTCCAACATCTTTGCCTTTTAATATAAGATTTGTTTTCATCATTTCTGAGTGTAACACATTTCTTCCAAAAATAGAGCTCTCTGCTTGTTCAGAAACTCCTTTGGAGGTGAGGGGTAAGGCTGGCTGCAATTCTGGGGAGACAGTGCCAACATGTCCTGTCACGCGCACGCTCCCCACGCGAGTCTGGGTGCTCGTAGCAAGGAGTTCATTCCAAATCCATGGTCCTGGAGAGACAGACGGAACATCCGAACCCCACCTGCACCTGCGCGAACCTCCTCCCCGCACACTGCCGGCCACGGGGAATCAACCAGTTCATGCCCACCCTGCAGCAGCGCCCGCCCCCCGGAGCCGTGGACAGAGGGACCCCACACACACGCACCAGAGGCAGCAGGGCGCCCCCGCACAATGGGTATGGATGAAAGTGCACAGACACACAAGACAAGGGACGCAGGGCCGAGGCTGCTATGCTCCCACCCTGGGCCAACGTGGACCTGGATTTAATATCACGGAACTTGCGGGGTCCACCCAACACACTGAGTCAGAATCTCCCCCTGCCCCCAGGAAGAGCCTGGTTAGCTCCGGAATCCGAAGATTCCTTTGATGTAGCCAGTGAGGCCGCTCTTGGTCTTCTGCTCCAGCTTGTCCTCCAGCGGGGGGAAGGCCACGTGGTTGAGGGCCAGGTCAAAGAACAAGGGCTTGCAAGGGACCGGCTGGAACCCTGGTGGGAAGTGCACGAGGCTGGCTTGCTTGGTGACAAGGGAAGGGTCCAGGCAGAAAGTCTCAAACCGCTCGGCCAGGGGCTGGAAGTGGAATCAAAGGGAGGAGCAGGGGTCAGCCACAGACAGACAGCACGACAGTCTCAACCTTGCAGCGCCCAGCTCAGGCCTCAGTGTGAGACCTGGCTTGGCACCCCCACCTCCTGTGGGCGGGGCTCCCACGCCCTCAGTTTCCAGCTGAGTCACTAACACTTGGGGGCCTCCAAGCCAGAGCTCCCGGCCAGGGCGAGCCTGCTCGGGACCACCCACACGACACCCTCCCAGCCTTGTACGGCAGCTTCCAGTCGTGTGGGCAACAGGAGGGGAAGAAGGGGATGCCCTTAGGATGCAGGGCCGTCTGCTCTACCCATGAGCACCTCTTCCCAGCAAGTCCTGCTCTCCTTAAGCCAGAGCCCGGCTTACCTTACTGTCCTTGACCTGAGAAGTGGTTTCTGTTTGGTGGGAATCGGTTGCATCTGAAAGTTTCACAAGGATTCAGTAAGGACAGTGACTGCGCACGCTAGATTCACAAATGACATCGATCACACGTGTGGGCTCTAAATCCCCACCGCAGAGGGGGACAACCTGTGGGCAACAGCCCTGTCCCTCCAGGGTCTGAACCCGCTGAGGAGTCATGCTGAGCCCAGCCAGTAACACCCAGCCTGGGGCCGCCAGCCCTGTGAAGCCAGCACACTGCACAGAGCTACAGCCCATGCGCAGGCAGGTGCCCTGCCTGGGAATCGAACCAGTGACCCTCTGGCTCACAGGCCGGCAGGCGATCCACTGAGCCACACTGGCCAGGGCATGACTAGGGCAAAGGGACAGAAGAGTTTCTCCGAATCCTTCCACACAGCTGGATGCCTTACTGCTGAAGATGTAATGGTAGGGAAAATAAGAATCTTAAAAATTAATAAAACAACTCCTTTCAATCATCAAGAGCAGCGTGGGGCGGGCGAAGGGAGGCTGCGGGGGAGGGAGGCCCTCGGGAGGACGGAGGCTCACCCAGGATGGCTGCGGCCTGCAGGGAGCACTTCTCCGACTTCACCTGGGCGATGAGCTCTTGCACGTCGGGCAGGTCCTACGACGATTCAGAAGCCGGGGCACTGGTGAGCCCGGTGGTCACAAAAGCCAGCCTCAAACCACCCTGATGCCAGCAACCCCCTGGCTTCCATGGGATTTACAGCTCCCCACCCTCTGCCTTTGCCCCCGACTTCCTGCTGTGTTCCTGGCGGGCTGCTACAGCCGGGTCTCATGGCTGTGACAACTCCACAAGCGTTCTAAAGGCAGAACCTGGGTTTCTACCTCAGCCCCCACCCCAAGCCTAGAGCTGCTCTGAGCAGACGGTGGGATCGGAAAGCAGGGCTTCCATGCCCACCCGCTACAGGCTGCGTGGGTAACGGTGCTGTTACTGTGACCCTTCGCTCCCTTGCTACGGCGTCTCCTCCAGGCAGAGACTGCGGTGCTGGGACCTGACGGCGCTTAGGGTCTGCGCCACGGCAGACGGCGAGCTCAGGATGCTCTATCACTCGACCATCCGGCGCTCTGCCCAGTGCATCCGCTTTGACGGACACCCAAATCCCGGGCGGGTCTTGCACAAATGCAGATTTTGCTGAGTGCGCCTGACAGCCTGCATTCCAGCAAAGGCCCAAGCGCTGCTGTGGCTCAGGCCCCGCTTCTCAGCTCGGCCGTGCATGAGAGCCAGGGGGCTTCAAAACCCCAGTACTCACCCCGGACCCCACGCCAGTGAGAATCAGAATCTCTAGGAATACGACCCAGACGCGCATTTCCCCCCATAGGCAGCAAATTCGGATAAATCATACGGTGTGTGAGGACCAAAGAAAAATGTGAATCCAGATACCCGTTAAAAAAAATCTTCCCAGGAGTTTGCAACAAGAGCAAGTCTAAGAATAAGTCCTTCAATAAGGTGCTGGCTTGAGAACCCTAAGGTCGCTGGTTTGATTCCCAGCCAGGGCACATAACCAGGTTGCAAGCCAGGTCTCCAGCCAGGTCCATGGCTGGAGGCAGGTGAAAGGCAACCCCACATGGATGTTTCTCTCCCTCTCTGGCTCTCACCCTTCCCCTCTCTCTAAAAATAATAAAATCTTTGAAAAACAAAAAACAGAAAAGAATAGTACCTCAGGTTTATCTACCTGGAGAAATGGCTTCCTTTCTTAGAACCTGAGTCCTCCTCAGCAGTCCCAACCCGCCACGTGCCACGGCGGACCAGCAGGACGGGCCCGCGGAGGGCAGCCCCACCGCTTGCGGCACCTCTCCCAGCTTAGCAGCGAGGCAGACGGAGAACCCACCTTCAGGCTGTTCCTCAAGGCCCCAGCATCAGCAGCGACTTCGTTTGCGTACTTCAGGACCCTATCGTACAGGACAAGGGCCTCGCTCCACTTCTTCACCAACACGTAGGACTGAGCAATAAAAAAACACCTGATGGGAAGGAAAAAAGCCACAGGATTCTAAGGCAACCATTTCCCAGAGCGAGGCTTTCCTTGAAGTTCAAGCTAAACTTCCCATTTGGAAACAGGGTTCTGAACCTCAGGATCACTGCCTAGGACGCCAGGTTCTCCGCATGCCAGCCTGCCGGGCCCGCCTCACTTGTCCCTGCACTTGGAGGTGGCAGTGACGGGCCGAATAAATCCCACAGCCGGTCACAGTCGCTTATCTCTGCACATTTTTCAAAACCCAAAACCAAAATCCTCTTCCTATGGAAACCCGTCCACTGGGGTGAACAGAGCCCGTGGGCCTCGGGCCTGCAGGACGGAAGTGCCCAAGGGGCCAAGACAGAGCCAGGGTGCTGTGGCGTGGAGCCAGACGAGAAGGGCTCCCCAACACTGCGTCCCGAACCCCTTCCTGCTCCATAGCCCACGATGTCCAGGCTAAAAATAACACAAGTCATTTAAAAAATGGGAAGTCTGGCATTCTCTTGGCGTCAGCTCAGATTCCGCTTACACCTTTTCCAACACTCGTTCCCTTTCCCCTGGGAGGAAGGTGAGAAGACATTCAATGTGTGTGCCCTCTGTCCACCCCCTGCCCATGCCAGAGCAAACACGGACGCTGAAAACTCCTGGCCACAACCTGAGGCCCACCCTTGGACACACTGGGCTGACTGTTCTCCGATCATGGGCAAGGCCACCACGCAGCCAGCGACCCAATCTCCGGGGGCCAAGGGGAGCTCTGCCCGCCTGCTCTCACCTGTACGCTTTGTACACCAGGGTCCTAAGGCCGATCTCTTTCTGGAAGGCTTTGTCCTCCTCTAAGCCAGGGAGCTGGGGTAGCTCCACCAGGTTCTGCGCACGAGGCAGAAAGAAAGCTCATGAGTAGGAGGCCTCAGACTGAGGCCTTCTAAGAGCAGACGGGGGTGGGAAGGAAGAGCTGCCTGGGCTCTGCAGGGCCACTCATCTGCTGGGCCACCTGTGCGCGTGAAGGTACCTCCTGACCCTGCTCACTGGCGGGCTCCCAGCAGCCAGGGCAGCGTGGCCTTAGCCTCAGGACACGCAACAGCCACGGGGAGCACCGTGTGCAGGTGAAGTGCTCAGTGAGGCCTGTGGGCTCGCTAGTCTACACATTAACACGTCTGAACATCAGGCCACATGTGGTCCAGGACAAGGCTGCTGTCTTTGCCAAGACACTGCCAGCTACCATCCCCTTCACTAGGCTACGCCAGGTCCCTTGGTGTCCAACACAGGCCAGGCCAGCGATTGCCCTCCCAGCCCTCAGCCACCTGCAGAATGATGTCGTAGAGCCGGATCAGGTCCTGGGGCCTCGGGGCGCGCTTGCTGTCGTCCTCGGGCTGCGGCTGCAGCAGGGCCTTCTGTAGGCCTTTAGCCATGTTCTCGTTCCGCTTGATGGCCGTTGACAGCTTGATGTACGTCAGGTAGCTGGAAGGAATCATATGTCAGCTGAGGTGAGGCTCAGGGAGGTGACGTTCTGAGAGGAGTTGGGACTGACCTACGGGAAGCACGAGGGCGAGGGTGTGCCACAGGGCAGAGCCTGGCAGCCTGGTCCTCAAGCTTAAAGGGCCCTTAATTCTGGCTGCTGTGCAGTGGCAAACGTGCAAGGGACCAGTCTAAGATCTGTGACAGAATCTGATTTCGGCCACACAGCACTGCTACTCCCTGAGCGGCCAGCCCTTAAGGTGATCCAGGGAGACCAGCCTGCGCCTGGCCCCCTCACACCAAGGGGACAGTGCTCACGTGACTGATGGCCCACTCACCTGATATCACCTGATAGAAAAGAGGAAAGGGCAGTCTCTTTGGATGGCTGTGCATGTTAAACATGTGTGTTTAACAGACTACATACGATGCCTGCTCACTTGAACTGCACTGCCAAGCATGTCTCTAGTATCTGGGCATAGAGATAGGTAACCACAGCCCTGGCTGGTGGCACAGTGGATAAGGCACCAGTCTGTGACCCCCAAGGTCAC
Source organism: Noctilio leporinus (assembly GCA_004026585.1). Classification (NCBI taxonomy): domain Eukaryota; kingdom Metazoa; phylum Chordata; class Mammalia; order Chiroptera; family Noctilionidae; genus Noctilio; species Noctilio leporinus. The sequence goes on along the minus strand of PVIW01001299.1, from coordinate 239,953 downwards.
TGGTTCTATTCCCTAGCCAGGGCACATAACCAGGTTGCAAGCCAGGTGTCCAGCCAGGTCTGTAGCTGGAGGCAGGTGAAAGGCTACCAGACATGGATGTTTCTCCCCCTCTCTGCCTCTCTCCTTTCCCCTCTCTCTGAAAGTGATAAAATCTTTAAAAAAAAAAAAAAGTAAACTTGACCAGGTAACGGAGAAATGTACCCGGAAGCACCGAGGACAAACGCAGTCCAGATACACCTGAGGAAAGAACAGGTGGGGGAGGCCTGCCCGGCCGGGACCAGCCGAGGCCGTCAGAGGTGCGCGCTGCTCCGGTGCGAGGGGGGAGCTTGTGGCCGCAGGGGGGCGCTGCAGCCCAGGCAGGGAGCACCTGCAGCAGGGGGCAGGGGACAGGGGACGGCGGCAGCACTGCAGTCAGCAGGGAGGCCAGGGTCACTGTCCGCTGCACCGAGCAGTGCAGTGTCCTCACAGAAAGAGTGAAGCCGATCCTCACCTCCCTCAGAACTAAACTCCAGGTGGAATTAAACTTGAGCTTAACTTGAACCGATCTGTGAAAGGGACCATGTCAGACACGCAGGGCACAGGGGAGGGAGGCCACAGAGGGGATGGCTCTGGAGGAGAGAGGATCAACCAGGTGCTTCGGCCACTGGCTGCATCCCAGGCCTCAGCGGCGTAAACACTTTGTGTTCCACACAGGTGAGGTACTCTCTTCTGTGCGTAGGTACGTTGTTTACATTAAATCACACATTAACACGCACACACGACCATTACATGTGCTCATGTGTTCCAATGACGAACTTCACAGTATGTAAAGAGTAAAGAGGTCTCCACCCACCTGTGCAGGTACTGAAGATTAGACACCTTCCCCGACTCCCCATCAAGGCTGTAATCCCTCTGTTTCTGCAGGGAGTGAACAGGTGCAGGTAAAATAGAGGATCTAACCCTCGGCTTGGACTACCTCTCAACGCTGTGGTCCCCAAAGGGCCCTGGAAGAGGTCCTCGCACATCACAGACTTACTGGACACACTCTAGAACGACAGGGTCACTCGGCTGCCACTGGCATCCGCAAAGTGGCCTTGAGTGACAGGAGCATTCAGAGTAATGGCCAGTGGGGCTCCCGGCCCGCAGCTCCCAGCAGCCAGACCCACGGCGCTAACGTGGGACACCCCACAGCCCGTGGCTCCAGTTAGGTCCGGGCCTTAGAGCCCAGCGGGGCCCTGTGCCGCCCGCTCCTGCCCTCTGTGGCCAGCTGAGTAGGAGCCCCACAGAGGCCCACACCCAGCGCTGGAGCCTGAGAGGCTGGTCTCTTCCACGGCAGGACACCTGGGAGACGTGATGAAGAGATGCGCCTCTGGGTGGGCCGGACGCAAGCCGGGGCCTCTGCGCGGCAGGCAGGGCAGGCAGGGCAGGCAGGGAAAAGGCAGGGCAGGCAGGGAAAAGGCAGGCGGAGAGGAAAAGGCCGCGCTGCTGGCTTTGAGAGGGAGGACGCCTAGGAGGGCAGTGGCTTCTGAAGCCGGACATTCATGCTCTGGAATCCTGGAAATGGGTCCTCCCCTGGCTCCCCTCGAGCTTCCCGAGGGAATGCAGCCCTGAGAGCCCACTTGGACTTCCAGCCCTCAGACTGTTCGGACACTAACTGCGTGTCGTTTGACGCCACCGAGCTTGTGGTAACGTTACAGCAGCAACAGGGAATAATACGTGTTGGGATCGCTGCACCCAGTCCACTCAGAGGTGCCCCCAACTGCTGTGAATCCAGGTCAGCGAGGGGGCTGCGCCCTGTAAGCACCTGTTCGGAGCATGAAGAAGTGTAACGTATGAAGGCAGCTTAGTGGGAAAGGGAAACAGGCTACAGCCGAACAGTCATTTACTGAACAACTTATACCCAACGCTGCAGATGCCGAAAAAAACACATGGTTGCTTTTAAGATGCGTATGGTCTTAAGGAAGATGTAACAAAAAGGTAACTAAAAGACAACACACTCAGACAAAAACTCTGGCTGTAAGTATGAGGTATTTAGAAACAGAGCGTCTGGAGGGGCCAGGATGGTGCAGGCGGCCGAGCTGGCGAGAGGGTGGGAGCCTGGACCGTGCCGCTGACCAGCTCTGTCTACAGTTAGGTGCACAAAACGCAGAGCAGGTGGGTGTGAGGAGAAAATAGAATTTCTACTTATGTTTATTGCATTTCTAAAACCTTTACTTGAACGCATTTCACATTCTACAAATCGGCTGAATAATAACAAACAAACATAGCAGCTCAGTTTACTTAGGGGAGTGCCTCATCGCAGACCCCTGGAGACCACTACTCCAGCCCTAGAGGGATCACGGGGTGAAATGAAAATCAGAAGAAATGGATAAGGAGGAGGAATTACAAAGGAGAGGAAGCACTTTCTGGTGACAGGGAAGAAAGAGGCAAAAGCAGCCCTGAGGCTTCTCAGATGCAGTGATTTTACTAGAAAGAGGAAGCACTGGAGCTGTGGACCTGAACCTGAGGCCAAGCTGAAAGGCAGCAGGGAAACCACCAGGGGCAACAGGGCAGACAGGGACCCTCGTGTCCAGAGGCTTTTGTGAGCCAAACACCCCACCTCAACCCAACGGAGGCTGAGCCAACGCACTCGGACCACCGGGACCCCCAAGAAATGAGAGACACGGAGCAAGGAGGACCCCAGCCCGGCCCAGGCCAGAGCCGGCAGCCCCAGGGACAGTCCTACCTGGTCGGGCTTGAGCTCCTCCCGAACGGCCTGGATGGCGTCACGGCACTCGCTGAGCACGGACTCGAACAGCCGCTCCTTGGTCTCCTCACTTTCCGCCTAAACGAGGCGGGGTGTGTCAGGACCCTCCTTTGGGGGGAGGCATCCCGGTACTCTTGACCCCGCCGCGGCTCACCCAGCCAAAAGTCCCACACATCAGAGAGCAGTGCCACTGTGATTATTCTGCACCGGGTAGCATTTTTTACAGTCATGTTCAGTTTACGTGCAAATGGGAATTATGTATGTAAATAACATGGACGTACTGAAAAAACATCAGTGGAACCCTGTGAAACGACCTGTCAGGCAACAGGCGCTCCCATCTCTTCCCATCGTGGGACCTCCCGCAACGCCTCCGCCTCTGCGCAGGACGGGCACCTGGCACCACCCGCGGGGCCTCAGGCGAGGCGGGGGCACCTGAGCCAGGCGACCTCTCCTTTCTCCCTGCAGAACTAAGTGTCTAAACGTGGCTGTGGGCCAGCAAGGTCACCGTCAGGAACGAAACCTTTCACAGCTGAGCAGCGGGTAACGTTAGTATCAGTACCGATCGATCGGAAAGCTCTCTTCCTCGCTGAAGCTCTGCGCTCAGGGGTGCAAAGGCCCTGCTCAGAACCCGCAGGGCGGCGGAGTTGCCACGCGCGGGACGAGCCGGCCCCGTGCAGGGCTGCGCGGAGACCGGCGAGCTGGGAGAAGAAAAGGCGGCTCGGTAACCGGACCTGTGCCTGCCGCACCGCGCCGCTGTTCTGAAGACTCTGACGGAGTAGGTGCACACGGATGAAGGGGTGAACCCGTGTTACTGGCGCCCAAACATCAACATTCCATTACTACACCTGCCTTTCCACAGACACTCACATCCAGTCCGACCTCCTGACATTCCGCTGACCTCCCAAGCGAGCCCAAGACAAACCCAGGTACTGCTCACTCCTTTAAGAGATGGGGGGTCGGGGTTTAAAGAAAATCTGTTGTTCCCTGAAGAACTCATGTTTCTCCGAGTTCTCAGTGTGGAAAAAAGAAAAACAACTTCCTTGTGAATTACCCAGTATATATCACACCTACTTTTCTATTGATTTATTTTTAGCATTTTACTTATTTAGTTTTAGAGAGAGGGAAAAGGAGAGAAGCATTGTTGTATGAGAGAAACATCGACCAGCTGCCTCTCACAGGCCCTCAACTAGGGTCCTGGCCTACATCCCAGGCATGTGTCCTGACTGTGAATTGAACCAACGACCTTTTGGTCCACAGACTGGTGATTAGTGGTCTACTGAACCACACCTGCCAGGGCTGTTTTCCTATTTATAAGTCACTTGCCTCTCTTGCTGTCCCCTAACTCAGGGACAAATCAGGGACAGAGTCACTCAGTGAATCTACAAAGGCAAACATGGCCATCATCAACTCACAGAAACCCAGAGCAGTGACGTCCATGGAACTTACTGTTGTGACATGGATGCTCTGAAGGCATGTCCAACACAAGAGGGGTCAGACACATGTGACTGGCTGAGTATGTGACACTAATGGATTTAAACTCAGCCACTGAGTTCAAATGGCTACTGTACTGGACAGCACAGCTCTACAGAAACACCGTTAAGCACTTCAAGTTACAAGATTCTTTATAATTGTTTCACAGACTTGCTGGCTAACTTTCTAAGTAAAAATCCTGTAGAATGGGACAGCTGTGTGAGTTTCACAACTGGAATGAGATCTGTGAATAGGCGTGGAACCAACTACACACACACACTCTCTCTCTCTCCTTCTTGTTCACACAGCCTCGCCCTCAGCAGGCAGGACGGCTGCTCAGGTGCCACCCATTCCAGCACTAGGCCACCAACACCCTCCCAAAGACAGGCAGGGCTCGGCCGGGGCAACGGTTGTGTAAGTAAGAACAGGGTCACCTCGTTTTACCAGCTGCACTGGAGGGTAGGGCTCAAATAAGAAACCGGAAATACAGCTAAACCTTTTTTCTGCCATGTGCCGCCTTCATCCCCTCTGAACAAGGACCCCTCTGCCCCCAGGAGCCGAGCGAGGCCAAACTCCACAGCAGCCAGTTCCACCAGCCACATTATAGAAGTATGCAACCTCGGCGAAGGAAGCCGTCTGAAGGAGGACCTTTGTCAGTGGTGCAGTGACTCAGAGACCACTAACCTCGGGAGCAGAACTTCTCATGATTCACAGGCCAGAGAAACACCCCTGTACGTGCAGAGCAGGATTCCTCAGAACCCGCATGCAGGCCTTCCAAGGCTGCCACGTTAACCCACAGAAGGTGTGCCAAGCTATGTGGCCAACTCCCTGTGGCAGAGCCGGGGTCTGCCCGGACCCTCTCTCAGGTGCGCGCGCTGGTGCCAGGAACCCAGAGGCCCAGAGGAATGCGCTCCTCGCCAGTCCAGACACATACATTCCAGACCAACTGCTACAGAGCTTCACACACCCAGGGTGTGGCCTGCGGCCACCTGAAGTCTGTCCAGGACAGAGGAAGGCCAGCGGCTGCACATCCTCAACTACAGACGCCCCTGCTATTAGAAACAGGCTTCCAGATTGTTTTCACTTGTCTACAGAAGGTGCTGGGAAGGGTGGCAGGACTAACAGACCAGTAACGCCAGCCTGACCAAGGCTCCACCACACCCACTGGAGAACTGAGGGGATGGGGACCAAGCCTTCGCTGCTGCACTGAGCTCTAGAAAAACCTATGGATATCTGGTAAAGGGGGACGCAAGCCTCACTGGAGAACAGATGTTTAAAAAAGAAGGGTAAGTGGTCTCCTTTCCACTCAGACATGAAAATGTGAACCGGAACTTGATCAGAAGCATCAAACCTGCAGATACTCGAAACCTGTGCTCCCCTCCCAAAAGGGTGGCCTACAACGCAGCCCCAGAGGTGACCAAGTTTTAATAAAGCAAAACAGAAATAAACTTTCAGTACGACAACATTAAAGACATGAAGACTTAGAGCTTCGCTGAGCAGACCAGGATTTTGCAACTGGATTTTGGCAGCTGATTCCTCTCAGCTCCAGTCTTTTCAGCCAGTGTTTCATCTCCCTGAATCATTTCTTCATTCCATGCTGCCCCAGTTTTAAAGCCATAAAAACCTCAACAAGCAAGCGACAGGAGCTGTGGCTACCAGGTTCTGGCACTCTTTTATACCTATGACATTATTTATTTTTAAAAAATTTTACTTTATATTTATTTATGTATTAAACATTTTATTATTTTTAGAGAGAGGGGTAGGAAGAGAAGCAGAGAGAGACACATCAATGTATGGTTGCCTTTCACCTGCCTCCAGCCATGGACCTGGCTTGCAACCTGGTTATGTGCCCTGGCTGGGAATCGAACCAGCGACCTTTGTGTTCACAGGCCTGTGCCACCAGCCAAGACTTACAACATTGTTTAAAGATCTCTGATATTCAGAAGTGACCCTAACACAGTGTAATATTGTTAAAAACCAAAAATTGTATTCACTTTAACTAGTACATTAACTAAATAATTAGTACTTCACTACAGAGCCTACAAACATTGAAATAATAAAAGAATGTTAAAAACGCTGTCAATAAACAATCTTCATCCAATTAATAAATTCCTCTGAAAAGTAAAACTCATCCAAACTGACATAAGATGAAACAGAAAACCCGATAGCCTTATTTACAAGATTGTAAAGGAACTCTTTAAAGTGAACAAAAACAAATTTTACTTTATTTTTTAAAAGATTTTAATTATTATTTTTAGAGAGAGGGGAAGGGAGAGGCAGAGAGAAAGAGAAACATCAATGTATGGTTGCCTTTCACCTCTGGGTTCAAAGGCCGCAAAATTTAAAAACCTTCCCATACTAGTTCGATCCCCAGCTAGGGCACATAACCAGGTTGCAAGCCAGGTCTCCAGCCAGGTCCGTAGCTAGAGGCAGGTGAAAGGCAACCACACATGGATGCTTCTCTCCCTGTTTCCCTTGCCCTCTCTCTGGAAATAATAAAACCTTAAAAACAAAAACCAAACAAACCTTCCCACAAATATCAAATCATCACATTGTATAATTGAAACTAATGATATGTCAATTATATACTCCCTATAACAAACAAAAAACTTTCCCACAAAGAAAATCCCATTCCTAATAGTTTCATTAATGAATTATAACAAACATTTAAGGGAAAAAATACCACTATATAAATTCTTTCAGAAAACAGGAAAGGAACACTTCTAAACTTAATGAAGTATGTATAACCCTGACACCAAACCCTGAAAAAGATGTTACAAGAAAATTATAGGCCACTATTCCTCATGACAACATGGAAAATTCTTAAAAGCATCAAATCATCAATATATAAAAATACAGTGCATCATAACCAGCTGAGGTTATCCTAGATGTACAATGTTCAGTTTAACACTGAAATTGATCAGTGTAAGATCAGAACCTGTCCTCACACGGCTCCTCCAAACCACCTGACTTTGTCCGCAATTCAAACAGCCTACTGGGTCTTGTGGTACAGCAACAATGAACCCCACAATATTCCCAGTGCCCCTGCACACCCCACTCTTCACGTTAGGTCTCCTGATGACCCCTGTGACCAGAGGCACTCGGGCCCCGAGGGAAGAGCTCTGGCCCTTGCGTGCAGAAGCACATGCACATTGTTAAAAGGCATCGTTTTATGATTGAGCTATTAGAGAGTTACAAAGGACTATTTACTGAAGAATGGTTTTCTTCTTGATAAGGACCCTAAACACCCTAACGAAACAGAGCCTGTGAAGACAAAAACACACTGAATACACCGAGATTCTTTTACTCCCTCTTCTTGACTTTTCTGGGCAGATGCTTAATAATAAACAAAAGCTTTAAAATAAACATATACATTGAATCAAGACTAAAAATTCTTAATTTAAACAACTTCAATCAGAAAGAAGTCAAATAGGTATGTTTAAATTTACATGGCATTCAAATTTTAGGCAATTTATCCTACAATGGTAATCCAATATATGAAAAAACCCATGTAACAAAGATTTGCTACATCCTCATTTATAATCTTATGATAGGCAATAAAATCTTGTGTTTTTTTTTAAAGATTTTATTTAGCCCTGGCTTGTGTGGCTCAGTGGCCTGAATGCCAGCCAGCCTGTGCAGTGCCAGTTCAATTCCCAGTCAGGGCACCTGTTTGGGCGGTGGGCCAGCTCCCTAGTTGGGGGAGAAGAAGATGTAACCAATGGACGTTTCTGTCACACACTGGTGTTGCTTTCCATATCTTCTCTCCCTCCCTTCCCTTCCCTTAAAAAAGAAAAAGTTCTATTTATTTATATTTAGAGAGAGGGGAGGGAGAGAGAAAAAGGAGGCGAGAAACAATCAGTTGCCTCACACATGCACCCCAACTGGGGACAAAGGTATAAAGAAATCTGATCATTCAAAGCTGCCCCCAACCTAAAGGAGCAATTTTGGAACAAGTCACTGAAAAGTTTGGATGCTTACAACAACTTCTCAGCACCACTAACAAAGCACCCCATGTGTAGATTATTCAGGGCCGACAGCTTACTGTGAAGTCTCCTGAAGAACCACCACTGGTCCTGGGAAAGGTTGTGGACACACTGAGCAGCCCATTGTTGTTGGTTTTGGTTTTTATTTTTCAGGTTTTATGAGCTCTCAAAAGTGCCTTAATCACTGTCTATTTTGTACAGACTAACTGCACCAGACTCTTGTCTTTTGAAACTCACTTGGTTGTTCACACCCACAAACAGGCATGAAAGTTACACACACACCACACGTCAGACAAGACGTTCTGGCTCAGCCAGGCTCTCCCTAAAAGGCCCAGGACAAGAGGTCAGGGACAGGAGGGACTGGCAGTGAAGCTGCTACACCACCTGCTGGGGCACAAGTCACCCATCACCTTCAGGTGATCTTTTATTGCTCCCATTTTTATGTTGGTGACTGTCACCTCATTTTCTTTGCCCTTTAAACATAGTATCTCCTCTATAAACATAGCTCTTAAAATAATTTCATTCAAGAAGGTGCACCTTGAGACTTACCAAATCCCCAGCAGCATTAAGGTAAGTTTTTGTTGTGTGATCAATGGACGACAAAATACATTTTAAACACACACAACACTCATCTTCAGACCCACACAGGAGAGAACAGGCACTTGGGCTTTACCTGAGCAATGGCCGCCTCGTTATCGGCCAGTCCCAGTAAGAAGATCCTCACTCGGTCGATCTTCACAGGCACGGTCCTGCCTCTCCATCCCACTTCGCTCATGGTGGCTGCCTGCTTGGCTCGCGTCTGCGTGATCAGTGCCTGCAAGGGAGGCCCCGAAAGTTAAGGCCGGAGGTGACGGGTTCCAGTGACCAAGGTGAAGCAAGAAGAGATTAGCATTTCTCTTTTTCTATAACCAATGTATTACACCGTATAGAGTATATATAAATTTATACTTAAATTCCTCCTTGGTTTAATATAGCTTAGCTTCTAGAAAATTGAATGTTAAAAAAGACAAACTAGAAGGTTAAAAAGACCATCACTAAGTTCTGGTTAAGAGTGTAAAGAGAAAAGCATTTTTGTATACACCTCAAGCAGAAACATACATTAATAGAAACTTAAAATTCTTGACAATACGTATCAAAAGCTTCCAACACAATTCAATTCTACTTTCAGGAATTTATTCTAAAGAAACAACTAAGACTATGCATAGAAACTAGTGACATAGACAATTATGGTAATGCTGTTAACCACTTAATAACAGCTAGTGGTCAATGAAAACAGACTTCAAAGGAGTTCCATGCGCCCATCAAAAGATAATGATGTGGAAATGTATTGATTGAAATGAGAAAAACCACATGTGACATCATTATTTTTAAAGAATGTTACTAAACAGTGTATACTGAGATTTCACTTTTAAAATGCATGTCTCTGCCCTGGCAGGTGTGGCTCAGTAGATCGAGCGCCGGCCTGCAAACTGAAAGGTCGCTGGTTCAATTCCCAGTCAGGGCATAGGCCTAGGTTACAGGTCAAGTCCCCAGCTGGGGTGTACAAAGGTAACCCATCACTGTTTCTCTTGCACACTGTCATTCCCCTACTTCTCATTCTCTCTCCCTTCCCCCTCTCAACTAACTAACTAAATAAAACACTTTTTCCCCCTAGACATACAAAAGTCTGCAAGATATTTGTCACATTATTATTTTTCAATTTTATTGTTGTTGTATTACATCCATCCCCTTTTTGCTCCCCTCTGTCCCCCTCCCCACCCACCCATTCCCTCTAAAGTCAATCCCACCTGTTGTCCATGTCCATTGTTCCTTTGTCATATTATTAATAGTGGCTACTTCTAGTGATAACCTACATGGCTATTTTCCCCCCATATTTTATTTATTTATTCATAAACGTTTTAGTCATTATTTTCAGAGAAAAGGGCAGGAATGGGGGAAGAAAGGGAGAGAAGCATCAATGTATGGCTGCCTTTCTCCTGTTTCCAGCTATGGACCGGCTAGAGACCTGGCTCGCAACCTGGCTATATGCCCTGGCTGGGAATCAAACCAGTGACCCTTGGGTTCGCAGGCCAGCGCTCAACCCACGGAGCCACCTACCAAGGCCTGGACTTTTTTAAACCAAAGACTTTTCATGAACATGTACATGCTAGATTACCTCCAACTTCTCAGCCAGAAGACCCTCGGTGCCTCCAGATCGCAATCTCATCTGCATGAGTTCGCTGATGGCTGACTGGTCCCCTGAGAACCGAGAGAGAGAGAGAGAGAGAGAGAGAGAGAGAGAGGGAGAGAGAGAGAGGGAGAGGGAGAGAGAGAGAGAGAGAGGGAGGGAGGGAGAGAGAGAGGGAGAGAGAGAGAGAGAGACACCTCAAGGATCTGGTCTGTTCTCTCCAAACCCTGAAGCTGGACGTGGCTGTGCCCGTGCCCCCTCCGCAGCACTGCAATGAGTCCCCGTCCCTGGAGAAGCCCGTGGGGCACAGAGATGGGGGTGGAAACGAAAGCAATGGCACCGCCTTCCGAGATTTCCAGCAGGGCTGGCAGACTTTACCTTTTCCTTTCTTTCCTTTTTAGTTAGTAATGATTGTACTTTTCTTCCCATTAAGTTCTACCTTTTTCATCAAGCAAAGCCCGCGTCACAGGCGGACGAAGGGGACCGGGAAGCTCCGCCGTGCAGCCCCACTCACCGATGTTGTACGCGCAGTAGCGGATGTTGGGCGAGATCTCCTCCACCCGCTGCTTGTACAGCACAGCCTGCTCCTCTGTGAAAGCGCTGGCGAGCTTCTCGTAGATGGTTCTGCAAGGAACCGAACGCTAGTTTTCACAGCAGCCACACGTGAAGAAAATAAACTCACAAGGAACAATCACAGTGGCTAAAAACAAAACCCAGCCCTGGCTGGTGGCACAGTGGATACGCGCCAACCTGTGAACCCAAAGGTCGCTGGTTCGATTCCCAGCCAGGGCACATAACCAGGTTGCAAACCAGGTCTCCAGCCAGGTCCCCCGCTGGAGGCAGGTGAAAGGCCACCAAACATTGGTGTCTCTCTGCCTCTCTCCCTTCCCTTCTCTCTAAAAATAATAAAATGTTAAAAAAAAAAGAAAAGAACCCCCCCGCCCTACCAGCACTTTGAGGCCCTTCTACCAATGACCAGAACTGGCATTTCTGAGGAGGAAAGAACAATCAACATTTCTAAGGGAAGAAAACCAAGAGACGATACCAGTTTCCATGGAAACAAGCAACACTCACTTGCATTTGTTCAGAGCCTCCATCGCCGCTTTCCACTCCTGATGCTCAAAGCGCAGCATTCCGGACAGGTAAGCCGTGTAAGCCTGCGGGCGGCAGGGGGAGAAGCTGGGCAGGACCCAAGGACCCTGGGACAGCACAACCTCCTCCACCTGCTTCCAACTTGGGTTTCAAGAATATACATATTTACGTTGACTTCAAAAGAAAACTTTTCAAAAAATCAAATGTGAGACACAGGTAATTTGTTATGACGCATTTATTTCTCGGGAGAGAGCTTCAAAATAAATTTGTTTTCTTCAGTTGACTTAACAAGAGCTTCTGGCCCTGGCCAGGTGGTTCAGTGGGTTGGAGCATCGTCCCGCACACCAAAAGGCTGTGGGTTCAATTCCCAGCCAGGGCCCAGGCCTAGGCCGTGGGTTCGAGCTCCAGCTGGGGTGCACATGGGACGCCACTAACTGATGTTTCTCTCACTCTCTCCCTTCCTCTCTACAAAGTCAACGAAAACATATCCTCAGGTGAGAATTATTTTTTAAATGTTAGAAACGAGCTTTTTTTTTTTTTAAGATTTTATTTAATATTTTTAGTGAGAGTGGAAGGGAGAGAGGCAGAGAGGGAGAGAGACATCTATGTCTGGTTGCCTTTCACCTGCCTCCAGTCATGGACCTGGCTGGAGACCTGGCTTGCAACCTGATTAGGCGCCCTGGCTGGGGAATCAAAAAAACATGAGCTTTTTTTAAAAGTCAGAGCTAGTCCTGACTGGTGTGGCTCAGTGGATAGGGGCCAGCCTGAGAACCCAAGCATCGCTGGTTCGATTCCCAGCCAGGGCACATAACCAGTTTGCAAGCCAGGTCTCCAGCCAGGTCCATAGCTGGAGGCAGGTGAAAGGCAACCGTACATGGATGTTTCTCTCCCTTTCTTCCTTCCTGCCCTCCTCTCTAAAAAAATAACTAAAACATCAATAAGTAAAGTCAGAGCTAATTCTTAACCAAGAGCTCAAAAAGAGACGCTACCTTCCCCTTGGAGAGCAAGGCCAGCGCTGCGCCCCCTGACTAGCAGTCATAACCTAAGGAGTGCGCCCGTGGAGGCCGGGGCTCAGGCGGGGCTGCGGCCACTCACCTGCGCCTCTAACTTGGTCTGCGCGTCCACACGGTGGCTCTCGCACAGTCGCTCCAACTCCTCCGCGTGCTTCCCAGCTTTGCGCAGGCGGGACAACAGGTGGAACCGTTTCCGGGGCTCAGTGTTGGCTTCCTGCTTGAGCTGCATGGCGTAGCCCCAGGCCCTCTCGGCGTCCATCAGGACCAGAAGCAGGTACCTGGCGCCAGCGGGCAAACAGGCTGAGCATTCAGGCCCAGAGTGCAGGCCCCGCCTCCCCACCCACGCCCACACCCTCCAGCAACCCGGACCCAGGACCGGCCCCCAGCCTATGCAGGGCCCACCCCCTGCAGGCTGCCCACCATGAGACACACCTCACGGAAGAGTGTGCTCCCACCTCCAACGATGCAAACCCACAGGGACCCCCAACTTCTAGCCGCCAGAGGCAGGCGATCCAAGTGCACAGCCCGGCTCGCCTTTGCCTCAGCACCTCGCTCATCCCCAGCCAGCGAGAAATGCAGGCCCCGGAGGCTGGGGGGCTCTGGAGCCGGGCTCACCAGTGGTGGGACTTGGGGCAAAGGAGTGACCTCTGTGCCCGATGCTCCCATGCAGTGACATGCGTCACACACTTAAGACCAGGGCCTGACAGTCCCCGGGCTAAATAAATTAGCTACTTTATTATCACTGTAGTGAACTTTTGTTTCAACCACTGTCTCCCTTCCTCTTCCTTAAGCGCAGCTCACTCCTCTGGGAAACACAGGGCTCGCTATTAAAGGACATTGAAGGAGCTCTTCTGCACGGGCCCCAGCTCACCGTGGTCTCCGCACGCAAGGCCCCGCCTGCACACTGCCTGAGCCGAGGCCAGAAACTGCGGAGCATGCGTGTTCCTGAGCACCGGGGACACCACGTGTGACATTTCCCGACACAGCACCCTTCCCTTCACAAGTCCTTCATGGCCCAGCCTCCTCCATGCAGGCCTCCTGGCTCCGTTAGGAACCATCAAGCTAATCTCTCCCTTCCTGACTTCAAACCCCTCAGGCCCATGACACACTACATGGCACGCTGCTCCCTTGCAGTGTTCCCAGCATCTCCACAGGCGCAGTCAGCAGGTTCCCAAACTTGTCTAGCTCAGTCCTGCAAATATTTTAGACTTTGGAGGCCAATAGGGTCTCTCTCACAAACACCTCCTATAGCAAAAAGCGGCTGTAAACAATTGGCTGTGTTCCAATGAAACTTTATTTACAAGAACAGGGGGCAGGAGGACCAATGTGGCCCACAGGCTGAAGTCTGAGGAGCTGATCCTGAGAGCTTCAATCCACGTTGCCCGAAGATGACTCTTCAGAATATGTTAAACATGGTGCATTCAGGGCCCTGGCTGGTGGCACAGTGGATAAGGTACCAGCCTGCAAACCCAGAGGTCACTGGTTCGATTCCCAGCCAGGGCACATAACCAGGTTGCAAGCCAGGTCTCCAGCCAGGTCTGTGGCTGGAGGCAGGTGAAAGGCAACCATACATTGATGTCTCTCTCCCTTCCCCTCTCTCTGAAAATAATAAATAAAATCTTAAAAAAAAAAAAAAAAAGCATGGTGCATTCAGCACGGGAACGCAGAGGTCCTCTGCAGTAATTCACACAGCCAGACCGCACTAACGGCACACTGATTTCGCTAGCTCTCAGCCACAGAAATCTGCATTTCAGAAATCTGGTTAGTCACTCACTTCAATGTTTACCATTCCACCACAGTTCTTGAACCTCTCTGACCCTCGGTTTACTCATCTTCTTATAACACAGAAAGAATAAAAAATGCCTTCTCCACAGAACTGATACCCAGGTCACATGAGATAGAGTCTGGCACACTAATTATTCAATAAATATATTAGAAAAGTAATATTTATCATCTAGCACTGAGCAATCAATACCTGTTATCAGTCAGAAGATCTTCAGTTACTTTCTTCCCTGTGAATTTGTGTCTGTTCCCCATCTTGAAGTTGAGTGTTTTCCGAAGACGCCTCTGTCTACGGGAACAGTAGCCCCTGTAGGAAACCACAAACCAAAATCCTTCAGCCAGGCTGACAGTACTTTCAGGAGTAAATTCTACACTGAGATAAGGTCAAGGTTTGACAGGGTCTCCTTACAGTTACTATAGAGACCGCACCTCATCCAGCAAACATTGACTGAACTAGAACACGCAGGGCAGTTGGACTAGACTCACAGGCACATGAAGAGACAGAGACACAATACCTGTTCTCAAAGAGCCTACATTCTAGCTGGTGGGATCACTCAGGTAACACAGCAACCAAGACAAAAAGCCAGGCCCTGGCCGGGGGGCTCAGCTGCTGAGAGCACTGTCCCCAAAATCCGAGGCTGTGGGTTTGATCCTCAGGGCACATGCAAGGAGCCACTAACGACGCATAAATCAGTGGCACAACAAATTAGCGCTTCTCTCCCTCTCTCCTTCCCTCCCTGTACCCTCAAGAAAATGTAAAAGAAAAAAGGCAAATGACAACTTGAACGTAAAGGACACGAGCAACCGTCCTCTCCTCGTGGTCTTTGCTACAGCGGACTAACGAGGGTTCTGGAAGAACGAGAAGGACCCTCTGGTGGCAAGCCTCCCTCCATGCGCACGCAGCTCTGCATCCTTACAGCTACCACAGCACAGGGCGTCATAGCCGCATTCTCACATGGCTGGCTCACTAACGCAAACTCCTCTCCTGCAAAGCTGTTTTATTTTCCAGTTTCTTAGCCTAACATGCACATGGTCAGTAAAACTATTTTGACTAAACTAGTATAAAAATACAAAGTTTTATCAACCCTTAACCAAATAATAAGAGCGTATAATCTATAATACAGAATAGTATTCAAACAATACTTCAGCATTTCAGTTTTAAAGCTACCAGGGTATAGGTTATTAAGAAGAAAAATCAAAGCCCTGGCTGGTGGCTCAGTGCATAGGTGCCAGCCTGTGAACCCAAAGGTCGCTGGTTCGATTCCCCAGTCAGGGCACATAATCAGGTTGCAAGCCAGGTCTCCAGTCAGATCTGTGGCTGGAGGCAGGTGAAATATAACCCTACATTGATGTCTCTCTCTCCCCTTCTGCCTCTCTCCCTTTCCTTCTCTCTGAAAAATAATAAGTAAAGTCTTTTTTAAAAATTAAAAAA
>PVIW01001299.1:85534-224186 GCA_004026585.1 Noctilio leporinus | reverse complement strand
TTACAAGCCAGGTCTCCAGCCAGGTCCGTGGCTGGATGCAGGTGAAAGGCAACCATACATTGATGTCTCTCTTCCTCTCTCCCTTCCCCTTCTCTAAAAAATAATAAATAACATCTTATTTATAAAAAAAAAAAAAAAAAAAAGAAGAAGAGAAAAATCATAGTTTGGCTAAATCTAAAAACTAGATCTTTTCCCTCAATTCATAATTTTTGCTTTATCTATCACTTACCCTTCTCCATAAAAATCAAATGAAACAGTCATACATTATGGGGAGAAATATAAATTAGTAGAAACATAAGGCAACATGGACACATTTATCCACATCCAATATCCACCCTTCCTGAACCAACAGTCTACTTCTATACTATTTTACACTCAGGAAATAACCAGAAATACAAAAAGGTTTGAACAGAGATTCAAGGAGCACAATTTTTAAACCTACCAAACTGGCTATCACATACATAACCAACTTGGGGAAAGGTAAGCAAATTACCATATGCCTGACTGTTGCGTACTGACGCAGCCAGTAAGAATCGTGTGTGGGACATTCTTACAGGCACCAAAAGTGGGACACAAAGTTGTATATACAATATGAGTAGGTCTATGAAAGAGTGTGTAGAAAAAGGCCAGAAAACCAAAAATACTTTCTGGCAGGTGCACATGTACTAATGTATTTAATGTATTTAAAGATATAAAAATGACTCAAAGGTGCACATTTATATCAATTTTATATTTTACCACTAAAACTCCAATTAAAACCCAATACTGAATAAAATTAATAACTAGAAATAAAAACATAAAGTAGAATCAACCAATATCCAATCAACAGGGAACAGATAAGCAAATTGTTGTTTCTCCCTACAAAGAACACTCCGGAGCAATATGGTAAGTGAAAGAAACTAGACCCAACCTGGCTGGTGTGGCCCAGTGGACTGAGCGCAGCCTGTGAACCAAAGGGTCCCCATTTTGAGTCCCAGTCAGGGTTGCAGGAGAGGCAACCACGCATTGATGTTTCTCTCCCTCCTTCTCCCTCCCTTTCCCACTCTAAAAATAAACAAAACCTTAAAAAAAAAAAAAAAAAAAAAAACAACTAGACACAAAAGACCATGTACAGTAGGACTCCACTGACATGACATTCTGAAAAAACAAACTATAAAGACAGAGATCAGAACAGTGACTGACAGGAGCTGAGCGTGGGAAGAGGGGACTGACTATAGGGAACTTTCTGAGATGATGAAAATGTTCTATTTCTTGACTTTATCATGGTTACCTAACTATACACATTTGTCAAAACTCATCAAGATGTACACCTGAAAACAAAAAATTTTAATGTATACAAATACTTCAATATACCCAACTTAAAAGAAAGATGGGAACATGTCAAAGGACATACAAGTCAACATAAAGGGGCTTCTTGGCCACATGTAGGTTATTCAGAACATCGAAATGTATGTGATTACAACTCACAAACTAGGAAACTAGGAGTCATACGAGTATGTTGAAAGTATGATGAAGAATGGATTTTAGAGTTTCAAAGCATTACCTCACAAAACACTTAAAATTACAAAGGGAAAAGGAGTAACTTGACCGTGGGGAAGGGCGGCCTGTACCTCCTTGGCCAAATGATCAAAGTGAACATGAGGAGTGGGACAAGTTAAAATTGTGTCCACCAAGCCACCAGATGAGTGAAAATACAGCACTATTTCTGTGACACTCCTGAAAAAGGTACATAACTTGAATCTCATCAATAGGAGATATCAAATAAACTCAATTTGAATGGCATTCTACAAAATAACTGGCCTGTAATCTTCAAAAGCATCAAGATCTTGCCCTGGCCAGTGTGGCTCAGTCAGTTGAAGCATTCATTGTCCCATTACCAAAGGGCTACAGGTTTGGAAGCAACCAGTTGACACTTCTGTCTCACGTCAATGTTTCTCTCCCTAAAAGCAACGGGGAAAAACTGTCCCTGGATGAGGATTAAATAAATAAATAAATGATAAATCATCAAGACCTTGAAAAATCAAAGACACTGCTACAGTGAAGGTAAGAGGGATGTAAAAACCATATGCATTCTCAACTAGAATTACTGGGTCAATTAAGAAATTTGGAATGGGGTCTGAGGGTTAGACATAACAATCTGTCATTAGTTTCCTGCTTTTAATTATGGCAGTTATGTATGAGAACATCCTACACATTATGTGGAAATGCACATTAACATGCTCATGGGCAGTGGGCTTCAGACAGGCAATCATTGTAACGATTCAGGAGAAAAAGTTGTTTGTAGAGTGTCTGCAAATGTTCGGCAAGTATGACATTATTTCACATAAAAACCAAATAAATACTATCGAAGAAAATCAAGATAAGCTGGATAAAGACAGTGTTTCTATACTTTGTATTGTTTACATCATTACGTAAGATGATATTGAGAATTGCTATTTTGGTTAGATGAGATAATAGTATTTTGGTTATGTTTAAAATCCTTACTTGTTGGCTACAAACTGAAGTATTAATGGGTCAAGTGGTATGATGTCTAGAATTTGCTTTAAAATAATTTGGCAGAAAAGTGCGATTCAGGCTATACCAAATGCTGGCATGGATGTGGAAAAACTGGAGCCATGATTTTGTAAAACTGCTTGGCAACCTGCTGCCAAGGCTGAATGCGGGCATGTGGCAGGCAGGCTGCACAGCAGGATGTGTAAGACAGCACGACTTGGAGCAGCCCGGACAGGAAACTGGCCAAAGGCTCAGCTACGGTACAGTGGAAAACAGTGGAAAACAGTGGCAGTCACATGACAGAACACTACAGAGTGAAGGGAGGAAAAGAACTACAACTGCACTCAACAACATGGAAGAACTGCACAACGAAATGCTTAAAAGAAAGAAGGCTCTCACAAAAGAACCTTCTCTGCTACGTATATATGCTTCAAAACTAAGCAAACCTACCTGCAGATGTAAGAAGTGATCATGGTGTTAGTGGCCCTTGCAGAGGAAGGGTTTGTGATTACAGGGAACAAAACGGGGGCTCCTGGGATGCTGATAATGTTCCATCTTTTAATCTGGGTGCTGATTACGGGCCATAAAAATTTATCAATTTCTGTATAATTCCTTACATATAAATTCAATAAAATGTTTTATTAAAAAAAAAAAAAAAGGCCCTGGCTGGTGGCTCAGTGGAAACCCTCTAGCTTGTGAACCCAAAGGTTCATGGTTCGATTCCCAGCCAGGGCACATAACCAGTTGCAAGCCAGGTCTCCAGCCAGGTCTGTGGCTGGAAGCAGGTGAAAGGCAACCTTACATTGATGTTTCTCTCCCTCTCTGTCTCCCTTCCTTCCCCAATCTCTAAAAAATAATAAAATCTTTAAAAAAAAGAAATGATCTTATAAAAATTGTAAAAGAAAAAAAAAAAAAAAAGACCCTGTCCAGTGGCACAGTGGATTAGGTGCCAGCCTGTGAACCCAGGGGTCGCTGGTTCAATGCCCAGCCAGGGCACATAACCAGGTTGCAAGCCATGTTTGCAGCCAGGTCCGTGGCTGGAGGCAGGTGAAAGGCAACCATGCACTAATGTTCCCCTCCCTCTCTGCCTCTCTCCCTACCCCTCTCTCTAATAAAAGTAATAAATAAAATCTTAAAAAAAAAAAAAAAAGGTCTACAAAAACAAACAAAACAAACCTCAAACAAAAAAAGGAGAGGATACAGATGCAACAAAAAAGGGTAGAAAGTTTATTAGTGTAATAATTATGATGGGTTCACAGTACCATCAACTCTACCTTTGGTTTTGGAAGTGTCCTTAACTAAAAACAAATCAAGTCCTAGCAGTCTCCTGCTTAACTCTTCAGGGGCTTTCCCCACACCAGGGCCGTAGTCAGGTCCTGCCACCTCTCCAGCTCCCTGTCCCACCACTCCCCACCCTGCTCTCTCCGCCCAGCACTGCTGACCCTTCACCATATGGATGATCCCTTAGATTGAGATGTAGTGTGTTTCAGTCATCCTTTTAAGTCTGGAAGCCAACGCCTGCATCTACAATACAGAAACAGTTGGATGTCTCTGCTTTCCAGGTACTGAAGTGCTTTACACATTAGGCATTTATTATACTTTTTAGACTCACATTAAATGTTTTCCAACTTAAAGTCTGCTATAAAAGTTTGCCAATAAATTATAATGATGGAAATTCCCCTTACATGTTTAAAATACTATGAAGTTTTGCCCTGGCTGGTGTGACTCAGACTAAACAATATGGTTAAGCTAAAAAAAAGAAAAAGAAAAAGAAAAAGAAAAAAAAAAAGGTTACCACCAACTGCTTATTAATTCCAGCAGAAACTGCCAATGTATCTGCAATACTGTAAGGCGAAGTAGGTAAAAAGCTTGGCTTCTTTCATTCATTATAAAACTTTTACATTTGAAAATTAAGTACCTTTGAGGATTTAACATAAATTCAGAGCTAGACTTTCCAGGTATACTTTCTGGTATCACCGAGAAAGCAGGGTATTAGGAAGGCAAACCAAGTCTGAAAAGGCCACAGTGACATGAACGAGTCTTACATGTGACACTCACCTGTACCTCTGAAAATCTCCATGCCGTAAACCGTGCTGCTGCTGGGATTCCTTAATAATCTGAAGAACTTGAGCCCAGGTTAAGGAAACGTTTACAAAGGTAAGAATCCAAATAAATCAGAACATGTCTCCAAGGGCCCATACCTGTATCAAGTCACAGCACGTTAAACATTTCTGAAAAGCTTGGCACATTAGCTACTGAAACCTCTTGTCACCATTTCCAACAGCCATCATGCCACAGCATAGGGCTAAGCACAGAAAAGTTGATTGGCTTAACTATTACTATTGAACACATCCACACTGAAAAAAGAAGGGCACTTCTAGCCATTAAATAAAGCTGCTGGTTTCTAAATGCTGCCCATAATTGGGGTGGTTCCCCCTGATTTACATGTGGACCCCGTAACTGACTCACTCAAGCAGATTCAGGCTGTGACGTGTACTTCTCCCCATTTTCCTTAACAGCTGTGACACTGCCTGCACATGCCAACCAAACTAGGCCACAGTTTGCCTTAAAAACACAAGTTTTTCTTTTAAAAGAAAATACCCTGACTGAACTCCCCTTTTAAAGACTCCAGCTCCGTGGAAACTTAACAACACTAAGACACTACACTAAACGTGTTATTTCAGAAATTCAGCTACGTTTTTCTCCATCTGCTTTTCCATTTCAAAGAGCCACAAACCACAAACTAGTGTGACCTGCACGAGGCTGTCTTTACTCCTCTGATGTAAACCAGAAATTAACTCCTCCATATCATCTGAACGCCTCTCAACACGATAAAATACCTACAGAACTATGCAGAAAATTCTACAAGTGATGCTAGAAAGCTACAAGGATGCGCATTCAAACCGGGCAACATGCTTTTCCCCGGAGCACCCATCTTTGCCTTCATTTCCAGAACATCAAACTGTCATTTTTACCACCCATTCTCCGACAGCTGTCAGACAACTGTATTAAAGCCGAAACGTCCAGGCTGCGGTTTCCTCTTCCCAGTTCGGTGGCTGAGGGTGCCAGGGAAGGAGCTCACTGGGTTGGCCAGTGTCACCAGCCCACCAACCCGGCGACTGTGGGGAAGGTGCAAAAATCTGCCCAATATTCTGATGCCGCCTGAAAGAAAAGTATGTTCCCCAGTCTGGAGAGGCGAGAAAAGACCGTTTATAATACAGACCCTGGGACTGTGTCAAAAAGCAAGAGCGAAAGAGGCTGCAGCCCGCGGCCTCTCCTGCCCAGGCCCTGCCTGACCCGCTGCACCCGCCGCCCCCGGCCCGCCGGCCAGATCGACACGTAGTCATTCCCAGTTAGGCCCGATCAGTCTCGGATACTCTCCAGGCTCAGGCTGTCCCCGAACTCTTGGTTTGCCTTCGATCCGGCTGAAGGTCGCTCGTTTTCCTTATTTTCCTCTCCTCCAGCGCCGCGCCCCCCGCCGCTACCACCGCCGCCGCCACCGCCACCACCGCCACCACCGCTGCTGCCGCCGCCTCCGCCACCACCAGGAACCTGCTTCTCCGCAGCCATCTTGCCCAGCGCCGCAGAGCAGGACGGGATGGAGGAGGCGAGACGACCCTGACGGGAGAGAGCGGGACCTGCCTGGTGGGTTGACGGGATAGCGGCGCCGCCCGCTTCCGGGCCCTTGGGCAGCGCCCATTTGTTGGAACACGCCTGCGCGTGGGCTCGGAAGCCCGGCCCCGGGGGTGGGGCCAAGGGCGGGGTGTGGGGGCGCTGGCGGCGCTGGGCAGACCTGAGCCCTGGAGGTCCGCTCCCCGCCTCCTGCCCACCGAAGGCACAGGACCAGGAGATGGAACCTCCCAGTCCGCTCCTGCATCCTTGCACGGAGTATCCCCTCACGACCCGCGCACAGACCCGGGAACGGGGGGCTAAGAACTTTTATTTCAGGGTGTCCGCCTCCCCGGGGCTTGGGATACAGGGTGCTCACCTCCGGGAACAGCCTCAGAAAGAGCCGGAGGAACCGCCGGCGGGGTTAGCAAGCAGCGTCCCGATGCAGGGACCTGAGGACTGCTGGGGACCAGCGCCTTCCTCTGGGCTTTGGGGCGAGCAGCCCGAGGGGGAGAATGGGTGAGGCGAGGGAGGCCACGGATCTTTGCTCTGCAACACTGCACTGCCCGCTCTGGAGTCTCAGTCCTGCTGCTTGTGTTCCGGCTCCGCTATCATCGGCTAAGAGTTGCTGGGCAAATCAATTCCTCTCCCTCTACGTAGACCTGTCTCATCTGTGAAACAGGGATGGCTAACTAAGACATTGTTATGAAGGTTAAACAAACTGGCGCATTTTAAAGAAGTCTGCTCAACATCACGAATCAGTAGGGACATGCAAGTCAAAACCATGATGAATTGTCACCTCCACCCAT
The DNA here is from genome assembly GCA_004026585.1 of Noctilio leporinus. Classification (NCBI taxonomy): domain Eukaryota; kingdom Metazoa; phylum Chordata; class Mammalia; order Chiroptera; family Noctilionidae; genus Noctilio; species Noctilio leporinus. Next base: position 217,275 of record PVIW01001299.1, on the reverse strand, counting down.
TAGGATGGTTACTTACTTTCTTCTTTATTTATTTTTTATTATTTTTTCAGGATGGTTACTTTTTAAACAAAATAATGCATTGGCGAGGATGTGGAGAAACTAGAACCTTGGTGCACTTTTGATGTGTGTAAATGGTGCAGCTACTGTGAAGACAGTATGGTGTTTCTTCAGAAAGTTAAAGAATTACCATATGATCCAGAAACTCCACTTATGGGTGGGTATATATCCAAAAGAATTGAAAGTAGGGTTGATATATTTGTGCACTCAAATACATAACAGCATTGCTCACAACAGCCAACAGATGGAAGCCACCCAGTGACTCTTGAGGGATAAGCAAAATGTGATATGTCCATTCAATGGATTATATACCCTTAAAAAGGAAGGAAGCCCTGCCTGGTAGCACAGTGGATAAGGCACCGGCCGGCGAGCCCAAAGGTCGCAGGTTCGATTCCCCAGCCAGGGCACCTAATCAGGTTGCAAGCCAGGTCTCCGGTCAGGTCCGTGGCTGGAGGCAGGTGAAAGGCAACCATACAGTGATGTTTCTCCCCCTCTCTGCCTCTCTCCCTTCCTTTCTCCAAAAAAAAAAAAAGAAGAAGGAAATTATGGCATATGCTACAACATGGATGCAGCTAGAAAATAGTGCACTAAGTAAGCCAGTTACAAAAGACAAATATGATATGATACCACTTTATGAAATATCTAGTATAGTCAATTTCATAGAAAGAATGGTGCTTGCCCGGGGCTGGAGGCAGGGAAAATGTGGAGTTACGGTTTGATAGGTACAGAGTTTTAGTTTTACAAGATTAAAAAGTTCTGGAAGGCCCTGGCTAGTGGCACAGTGGATAAAGCACCGGCCTGTGAACCCAGAGGTCACTAGTTCGAGTCCCAGCCAGGGCACATAACCAGGTGGCAAGCCAGGTCTCCAGCCAGGAGGCAGGTGAAAGGCAGCCACACATGGATGTTTCTCTCCCTCTCTGCCTCCCTCCCTTCCCCTCTCTCTAAAAATAATAACTTTTAAAATCTTTAAAAAAATTTTTAATGAAACTTCTTGTGGACCATACAATCAGGAATTAAAACAAAACAAACAAAACACAACTCTGCAGTGGATCCTCCCTTTATACCCAGACTAGGAGCCACGTTCCTTACCCTTAAAGCAGCCCTACATGTGATGCCTCCCACCTCCCCTCCTGCCAGTCTCCCTCCTGTTCATTCAGCACAGCCTCGCCAGCCTCCTTGCTTCAAGACCAGGCACACGCCTGCTGTAGGGCCCGCACTGGCTGCTCTCTCTACCTGGAATAGCATGGAACTCTGTTACTTTGTGTTAATGTTTTCCCTTATTGGATATCCGACCAGGGCAGCGATTTTCAACCTATGAGCCTCAAGAGGTGTGCTTGCTGTGTTGTAAGCTTGTTTTCAACATGCAGTACCTGAACATTTGGTACTGACCTCTATTCCCTTACACTGTCAAGTCAACAAACAAAATGACAACACCCAACCCAACATTTGCTTTTGTGAATGAATCAAAATTGTATCTACTTTTTATATTTGTGAGATGGGCACAAATTTGTGCGTGCAGCAGAATTTTAGCAATTAGTTGACCTGTGTCATGAGATGAAAAAGGTTGAGCGTCACTGGACGAGGATAAGGAGAACGAGAAGAATTGGTTCACTCAGATTCAACTAACTGGCGTCAGGACGCTGGGACGCATTTCATCGCCCTGTCGCCAGAGCTTTCGGAGAACATGGTGTTAGCGCACATTACAGCTGAGGAAACTGAGGCACAACGCCAAGGACAGAGACTGACACGCTGGAGATGCTCAATAAATACTATCTTTTGGCTTGAATTGGAGGGAGAAATGTTCGGTGGGGGGAGAAGGAAATGAGATGAAGCTGACCAGGTGCCCCATCCCTTCCGGCCGGAGCTCTCTGGGGTCTCTGAGCTGGTTGGCGAGGCGTGGCCCTCCTGGGAATCACAAATGGGAAGAGGCGCGCAGTACGGGGTTGGGCAGTCCCACTCGCCAATTCTGGAAACCTGGCTCCTCCCCACAGCTGCCCCCTCCCCTTGTCACCTCTCCACCACCAACTCTTAGCACCCGCCTGGAAATCTTTCTAGGACGCCCCCAGCCAGCCAGGGGTGGTCCGGCGCCCTACCAGGCTGTGGGGAAGCGCGGAGGAGCGCGGGGTCGGGGGGAGCGTTGCCGGCAACCCGGCGCACACGCATATCCGTCATGGGTCCCTCCACTGCTCCAGCGTCGGTCGGGAAGTCAGTTCGCCACTCCGCCGGGCACAGCCTGGACTCCTGGGCTAGAGCACGCCGGCGACAGCCGAGGGCCCTGCGCCCCCCCGGGTGCCGCCTGTGTGTCAGCCGGGGCGCTCCAGAGCCGCAGGACAGCCCTTCCCTCCACAGTGCGGCCAACCGCCTGGCGGGGCCATCCCACCCCAAGGGCTGCTCACTCCTCCCTCTGACTCTGCTGCGTGCCAGTCTCCCGCGCTGCAGGGGCAGCCCGGTACCCCTGGTCAGCTGCATGATGAATGGCTCGGGTGGTCCTGGGGCGGAGGACTTGGACGAGGTGGGCCACGGGGGCAGCTGGCAGCCCGAGGCGGTCATCGTGCCCATGCTGTTCCCGCTCATCTTTCTCGCGGGCACCGTGGGCAACGACTGGTGCTGGCCGTGCTGCTGCGCTGCGGCCGGGGCCATCAGCACCACCAACCTGTTCATCCTCAACCTGGGCATGGACGACCTGTGTTTCATCGTGTGCTGTGTACCCTTCCAGGCCACTATCTACACCCTGCACGGCTGGGTGTTCGGCTGGCTGCTCTGCAAGGCCGTCAGCTTCCTCATCTTCCTCATCTTCCTCACCATGCATGCCAGCAGCTTCACGCTGCCCACCGTCTCCCTGGACAGGTAAGCAAGCCCCTTGCCCGCCCAGGGGTGGGTCACCCAGGCTGGGGCGGGACTCAAGGGTCAAGGAAAGACCGCAGAGAGTAGAAAAGGACCCTAAGATGGCAGAGGGGCCAGGATGAAGTGAAAGACAAAGCAGCGCGTTGGAGAAAGAGGAGTAAGAACGGGGACCGTGGTCTCTGTTTAATGCGTCCTCAGGGCTGCAGGCACCCGACAAAGCGCAGCGTTTCTAGCTGCAAAACATTTCCCCGGTGCTTGGTCTGGCTTGAAGGTGAATGTCCCGGTGAGGCTGGGATGGGAGGGATTCCTGTGCCCAATTCACGGACCGGATTGAGTTGGTTACTGACTTGCTCAGAGTCGCCCATCCAGTACGTGTGGGCGTAGCCAGCGGCCTCATGGCGTCAAATTTGGGAAACACCACTGCGCTAGCCCTGAAATCATGGTTTGCTTGGCCGCTCTGGACTCTGGTCCGAACCATTGAATTTGGGTCTTTCCAGGGGGCCCATGCCAAAGTCCGAGTGAGCACTCGAGAGGGCCCCTAGCTGGGTGGGACCCCTTCTGCACCCCACCCTCAGCCCGGGTCAAGGGCAGGAGGTAGAACAAGCCTGAGCTCACCCACCCCCGAAGCGGGAGCTTGGAAGGACACGGGATGATTCCTGGGGAGGAAATCCGGGTCTGAGTATGGTATCTCCCTGCCCTCCTCACCCCCACGTGCTTCCTGCCTCCCCTGGAAAAGCAGCGAGGTGAAGCCTCATTCTACACCTCCCAGTTCCACCAAGCGGGGAGTGTCTGTTCCGAGAGCGCGGGTGGAAACCACAGTCTCCTCGCGGTACCTTGCCTGGCCCGTCTCCAGGCTGCCTGCCGGAGCCTCAAGGCGCCTGGGTCCTACCTCTGCGGGCATCGTCTCTGGTGGGTAATCACAGCCTCCCAGAGCCCCAAAGCCGTTCCGCCTTTGCTGTGTCCTCCACCCCGGGTGGAGTCTGATTGTGGTCATAGTCCTGGGAAGGGCAGATGAGTGGCCTGTGCGCGCCTTCCCTGCTGCTGGGTCTGGCCCCACATCTAGACGTGGCTGAGTGTCCGGCGTCCCTGGGTCGCCCTTCAGGTGCATGGGGTGTGACCCTGCGCTCAGGGTACAAGGGTCCGGGCCTGCACCCACAAATCTGCCCCCTCAGCCGACCTCCTCCTTCTTAATCTGACCCGCAGGTATCTGGCTATTCGCTACCGGCTACGCTCCCACGACGCGCTGGCGGCCGTCAGGTGTATCTGGGGGCTGTCACTGCTCTTCTCTGGGCTCTACCTGAGTTACTACTGCCAGTCGAGGTTGGCCAACCTGACCGTGTGCCACCCGGCGTGGAGCGCGCCCCGAAGGCGCGCCATGGACCTTTGCACCTTTGTCGTCAGGTACCTGCTGCCCGCGCTGGTGCTCGGCCTGACCTACGCGCGCGCTCTGCGCTACCTTTGGCGCGTGGTGGACCCAGTGGCCACCGGTTCAGGTGCCCGGCGCCAAGCGCAAGGTGATGCGCACCATCGTTATCGTGCCAGCACTCTCCTGCCTCTGTTGGACGCCTCACCACGCAATTATCCTCTGCGTGTGGTTCGGCCGCTTTCCACTTACGCGCGCCACCTACGCTCTGCGCATCCTGTCTCACCTGGTCTACGTTAACTCCTGTGTCAACCTCATCGTCTGCGCGCTGGTCTCCAAGCACTTCCGCAAGGGCTTCCGCAGGGTCTGCGCCCCTGCTGCGCCCCCTCCAGAACCTCGCGCCGGGTGTGCATCGCCGCGCAGGGGCCCATAGCAGCGGCTTGCGGGCGCGGGAGTCAACGGACTTGACGCTCGTGAGCGAGGCGGCCGGGCCCTTCGACCCTGAGCCGGAGCCGCCCAGCGGTCCGTTCCCGGGAACCTCCTGGCAGGACCAAAAGGTCCCCAATGGCACCTCGGCAGTTCACGTGACTTAAACGCACGTAGGAATTACACTTGCATGTTAAAGGGTTGGAGTGGGAGGTTGGGGGATCGTGGGTGGCGTTTCATCTGTGAATACAATAAAAAACGCACCCTATTTCTCGTGCTGTGACGCCCTGCGTCTCGGCACACCTTAGGAGGCCCTGTGGCAGGGAGCCTCTGGGACTTCACAGGGCAGCGCTGGCTGATTGGGTGCAGCCTGAGTTGTGGGGAAGGAGGGCAACTCACGCCAAAGACAACCGCGTCCAACATCTGCGTAGAAATTCCTCAGTGAGTGAGGCTGAGGAGGGCAGGGCAGGCCAGGGCCCTTTGCGAGGACCATCGAAGGGCGCCAGGTGCACACAGGTTGGCAAACCAGCAGCCGCCGGTGGGCGGTGCCTGCAGGCAGGCGAGGCGGGAGGCAGACGCTCCGAGTGCCCAGCGCGGGTGTGCAGTGGGTCCTGGCCTCTCCCCGTGTCCTGGAGCCCTGTCAGTGCCTTCAGACTTGCAGCCTTGGGGTTCCCTTCCGTTGCTGCAGCCATCTGTGGTGAGGTCTCCAGATGCTCTGTGTCTCCCTCGGGCCAGGGAAGTCGCACTGTACCCGCGCCAGCCCTGTTCCAGGCGCACAGCAGCAGTCTTGAGGCACTGCTGGGCGGACTGGGAACCCTCAGGGAGCTGGCCTCCCCCTGCCGCCCGGCTCCTGGGGTCCTTGAGCCAAGGCTTTTTACAGAAACGAGTTCAGGGTTTAAGGAGAAATAGGAAAACTCTCAGGGGTGTGTCCCTCTCACAGCCCGGAGTGCAAGGCCCTTGGACAAGGGCTGGAGTCCTTAGCCAGTGCTCACTATGGAAACCCGGCAGAGGCCACCGTGTCTGTCCAGATTGAAGGACAGAGTCAGGGAAGGGGTGGGGTTCTCTTCTTGCCTGGCTCCCTTGTCTGGCCTTGAACGTGGCAACGGGTTTCAGGTGGTGCCAATGGAGCAGGACCGGATGGGCAGGGCTTGGTTCTGGGCTTTGTCTTTGGGTGTTTGCAGAACTGTGTGGGGAAGGGGGTGCCAGGTCCAAGGCTCCAGTTACTGCCCAGAGCAGGTGCCTCAGCCCTTCGCTCAGTCCCCCGACGAGGACCGACAGGCTGTAGCTTGGACACCGCGGCTGCGCCCGGCTCCCTGCGCGTACCGATGACCCTGCTGCTCCTGCGGCCTTGGGCAGACTTGGCACCACTCAACCCTCGCTCCAGGGCCGCAGCTTCTGGGCACCAGCAGTTGGTGGGGGGACAGTGTGAGGTCATGAGCTCCAGGATCTGGGTGACCTTGCCCTCCATCCCTCAACCTCAGCTCGCCCACAGAGGCTCAGGAAACCACCCAGGTTCCGAGCAGCGGGAGTGCGCCCCTGCTCGTGGACGTGCAGGTGTTCGTGACAAGCGTGTTTACCATGTAAGCATCCTCAGGTCCTCGGGCTAGGAGTGGGCGGGGCACAAGTGCTGAGCTGGGAATGGGACAGGACTCAGTCCCCTGACTGCTGCCTTCTTTCGTCACGTAGCAGCCACCCCCTAGGTGACATGCTGTCCCCCTTCCCCAGAACATCCGGCGGTGCAGGGCCCTCCAAGCTGCCGCTCCTGCTGTGAGGGCCCACAGAGGGGAGGTGTGGGGAGGGGGAGTGCAAAAGGGTAGGGTGTGGGCAGAACCTACTGAGCCCAGCTCCATTGCCAGTCTTCATGAACCTGCCAAGCTAAGTGACAGAACCTTAGAGGTGTCCTCGAGCCCCCAGTCCTGGGTGGACACTTGCTTGCCTGGAACGTGAGTGCATAGCCACGGTGTATGCTTATGCTGCCCTGGGACGCACCGTGGACACCGGGACTCACTACCCAGGAGGCGTGAGGGAGGCGGGTTCAGTCCTGGGACCCAACACCTATGTCCCTCTCCTTTCCATGTCCAGCCTGGGGGCCTGCACGGTAAACACCCTCTCCTGGCAGCCCTTCTACCGCTGGCACACCACTGCTCCTCGTCCCCTCTCCCTTTTGGAGCCCTGAGGGTTGGGGGTGGCAGCTGGGCACATGTCCGAGTCTCCCCAACCGCCCCTTCAGAGGAGGGGCTGGGCCTCTGGCTGCGGTGACTTTCCCCACGGGCTCTGCGTGGACCGGCAGAAGCAGAGCCCTTGGGCCCCAGTGGACCAAGACGGCCACGTCGAGCTCCACCTGCGACCTCCAGCTCCTCCACTTCCCTGGGGACCAGAGCAACTGCACCCTCAGCTTCTACGCTCTCAGCAACACGGGTGCTGACCGGTGGGGCGCCGGGGGGAGGACGAGGGAGGAGGCCTCTGGCCTCCACGTGTCTAACGCAGGGATGGGGCGCTTCTGTTCACCCCGGGCTTAGGGGAGCGGAGTAAGCCCGGGAGCAGAGCAGGCTTCTTGGCCCGTTCACACATGTCTCCTAGCTCTCCCCACGCCAGTGTAGCCCTACTTCAGGTTTTTCTCCTCCCCCTCGCCTACTGCAAAGCAGCTGTCCCCAACAACCAGGGTCAGACTGCCGAGGTCAGGGCACTTGCGCCAGCTCAGGTGGCTGCAGCCTCATCCCTGGACACATCCTGAAGGTGTCGCCGCCCGGGAAAGCCCAGACCTGGCCAGTGACACCTAACTCAGCAGAGAAGTCACTCCTGCCCTGAGCCCTGGTACCGCAGACTGCAGGAGGGGCACTGGCTGACGGCGACGATTTCCCCTCTGTGGGACAAAGTGCATTTATTTTACACGGAAGGTTCATCTATGAACCTGTCAAGGCCTCTCTTCTGATTGGAGAAAACTGGGCAGGTGCAAACTCAGGTTTGGGAAGCCCTTGCACAGTCGTCTCATCTCCACGCCTGCCTCCGTAAGTCATCCAGTCTCCATCATCCCTGGGCGCCAGCGTGACCCTGCCCCATTCCCGAGATTTGGGGGTGGGTATCTTAGTTCACCGTTCCCAACCCCTCCCAGTGATGGAGCTGGAGTTCCAGGCCCGTGGGTGAATGAAACTGAGTGCCAAGAGGGTGTATGTACGTGGTTCAGGACCTGAGAACCCAAGTCCCACCCCAGCAGCTGGTGCCCTGCTTCCAGGTGACGGTGAGTCGTGCTGGCAGAGGGCTGCAGAGCCAGAGGTGTGACCTCCCTTTTCCCTCCACCCCACGCATCCCCCAGAAAGCCCGAACGTTCCTCCTTCCAGCTGCCCTACAGAACAGAGCAGTCAAGGCCATCATAGCTCTGTTGGCGCGGGGGAGGTGCTGCTGCTGGCTGCCGTGTGTGGGGAGCTGCTGCCCCTCCAGGCCACCGAGCAAACTGCCCACAAGGTGGCCCCGCACTGGGCTACCTGTCTTGCACTCCTCCCTGGTGTGGGCCCTGCCCAGCTCCTCCCCCTGCAACCGCTGCTCAGGAAGCCTGCGCCCACCTGGCCCGCCTCCTTCCTGCTCTGGATCAGGGCACTGGGGGCACAGGCCTGGGCCCTGACCTTGGTCCCCTGGTCCCCAGTTTACGACTTCACCATCCTGCTGCTGCTGCTGCTCTTCATCAGCACCATACAGACCATCCTGCTGGCAGGGCTGCTGGCCCGAGACAGCCGCAGGGCCCCAAACCTGAGCCCAGCCCCGGGAGAGCAGCAGCAAGGCCGACAGTGCAGGGCTGAATCCTGAAGGTGGGCAGGGGCCGGGGCCCTTCCTGGGTGGGGGGTGGAAGAGGAAGGAGGCCAGGGCAGGCCTGTGGCCGGGGGCTGGGCTCCCGGGTCAAGGGTCACGGGGCTGCTGAGAGGAGCTCCCTGCACTCCCTCTGCTGGCCCCCTGGCTGGGCTGGGCTCCATCGGCCCTGGGAGAGCAGGTCTGGCGCAGGTGACTTCCACTGCTGAGATAACCCTCCCTTCTGCTCAGCACGGCCTGGAGGGCCAGGTCCACACCCTCCCTGGCTGGGAGGACAGGGCTGTCGCTGGGTTCACCCTTCTGCTCTGAGAGAGGGACACAGAGAGCCCTGAAGTACGTACAGCTCCCTTTCCGGCCTCCCCTGCAGGTGCCCCCAGGAGGGGTGGGCTGAAGCTGCCGACCACACCCGCTTCCTGCTGCGCCTGGCAGGGCTGGTGAGTAGCCAGTCGTCTTCCTGGGAGTCTGGATGTGGGGGCGTGCATGTCCGATCCAGCCCCAGAGAGGCTGCACCCCATGGCGGGCAGCCCAGGCTGTGACAGCGCAGGGCCTGGGCTGCAGGCCTGAGGGACAGCATGACAGGGTCTCTGGGGAAAGGGGGCGAGAGGTCCACTCCTCCCTGAGCCTGGAGGACCCCAGGCTGCATCAGCTCTCCCTAATGTTCATATGCAAATGGTGAGTGTGAAATAAAGCCCCTCCAGTGCACCTCCAGGGTCTGTACGCGGTCAGCTCAGCTGTCCACTCGTCCTGTCAACCATTGCTGCTTGACCCTGGGCCAGAGGCACTGGGGACCAGGAGATGGGGGCCCCTGAGAGTCGCACAGGGTGGTGGGAGCTCCTTTGAGTGGGTGAGGTGCGCTGGGCCCAGGGGGAATGGAGAGCCTGCAGCCATCAGGGATGGATACCCGGCCCTCCAGATGTGGCCAAGGGGAACGCATTGTCTGCCCAACTCTGAGAGCAGGCCCGTCTTGGGTGTCCCCTCCAGGCCCCTGGTACTGTGTGGCCTGCGGCTGTCCCCCCATGGGTCTGAGTGAGGGGGCTCTGAGCTAGGCAGCGGTGGGTGGCTCTTCCTGCCGCTCCTGCAACCCGTTTCCCTCTCTATCCTTTCCTTGAAGCCGCCAGGTGGCCCCTGCAGGCTGTGGTCAGGCACACAGAACCCAGGGTGAGCAGGATGCCGAGCACCCAGGGGAGCGCTCTGGGGGTGAACAGGGGCTCTGGAAAGAGCACAGACCAGGACTCGAGGGCCCAGGCGGTGAAGAAATGTCCCCGTCTCAAAGGACGCCAGACTCACCCATCCCAGAGGCAAGTTAACATCGTTTATGAGTCGGGCACCAGGCTGGCCGGGTGCAACCTCGCGGGGACGGGGGCAGGGGTGGGGCGGGCTCAGGCGGAGGTGTCGAAAAGGCGGTCGATCATGTCGCCCACCTGCTCCACGCGGTACTTGATGTACTTCTCGGGGTTCTTGGTGAAGGGCACGCTGCCGTACCTGCCCAGGCACCGAGGTCAGCCGGGGCGCCTAGCCCCTCTCCCACGCCTCCTGATGGGGGCGCCCCAAGTGACATTCCTGCCTGGCCCCACACCAACGCCCGCAGCACTGGATCTGCCCCTCAAACCCACACCCACTTCTGCGTTTTCTTGCGGAAGAGCTCAGAACCCGGCCGGCGCGTCGGGGTGGGGGGCGCACCTGTGCAGGAAGGCCCCGTAGGTCTCCTTGACGATGTGTTTCTGAGCTTGGCGAATCTTGTCCCTCTGCTCCGTGTCGGGAATGGCCCAGGCTTTCTGGATCTTGCACAATTCTTCAAGGCCATCGTTGAAGCCCTGGCCACCAAGAAGGTGGAAAAAGTGACCCAGAGACACATGTTTGAGCCCGAGATGCCACCCCAGCAGCAGTGGGAGGGACGGGTCCCAGCTCACCTTGAAGCGCTCCTTGATCATCTGCCGCTCCTTGTCCCGGAGCTGGGGGCCCAGAAAGCTCTCCTCAGACGCACGCCGCCCACCCCGCTGCTCCCCAAACACCCGGCTCACCCCCTTCCCTCCCACTGCCCTGGTGGCCAAGGGCTGCAGGCACCCTCCGCTCCCACCCCAGAGGGACTCCTGCCCTTTGTTCCCAGAGACAGGACGACAAAGCACATCTGCTAGACGTCCCCTCCCAGCCCAGGCCTGGGGCTCACCTTGACTCCCGGCTGGAACACAGGCAGATTCTTCTCGGAGATGTAGTCGGTCACCTTTAACCAACTGTGGGGGGAGAGCAGAGGGCGAGAGGGGCAGCCTCAGGGAGCTGCTCCCCCGCAGCTGGTCTGTTTTCTCTGGACCTGCAGGGCAGCAGGGAGGCCGCTATCGATCTGGCCCCAGCTAAGCAAAGGCAACGAGGCTTTTCCTCGGGAAGGGAGTGTTTGAGGTGCTCACTTTTACAATGAAGAACAGGAAAGGAATCATTCAATAAACCAAACCAGCAACACCAACGACACTTCACGTCAATACCATGGCAAACTGGGATGGAGACGCAGGGGCCAGGAGAGGAGGGGCGAGGACAGACCAAGGGAAGGAAGGGAGGCACTTTCGGGGAAGAGACACAGGGAGAGACACACACAAGCCCAGGAGCAGAAGAGGGAGCCCTGCTGAGCGACGCTCCGCCAACCTCAAGTGCTCTTCAACCTCGCTCCCCGCACGGGCTCAGCATTCCCGACCAACCGCCAGCCCCTATCCAGGCTCGGCTGCGCCTTCAGCAGGCCAGCCACCCTGCCGGCCACCCTGCCGGCCACCCTGCGAAGAGGCCACCCTCAGCAGCCTCTTAGGGGGCAAGCGTGGTGGGGGAGGGGCTCCCGTTGCCCCTCTCCCTGCCATGCATGTGCCTCTAAAACAAGCACAGGACTGGGACCCACAGGGCACCCACTGCCCAGGAGGGACCCCACTCCGACTGGGCCGCACATCCTGAGGCTCCGAGCAGGGAGCCAGGGCCCCACCTCCCACCTGCGCTGGTAGGTCTGAATCTGATGCTCGATGTGCTCTCGGTAGGAGCGCTCGGCTGTCTTCTGGGTCACAGCCACCAGCTGGATCAGCTCGGACCTGGGGTGGGGTTGGGGACAGCGTTGGGGGGCAGAATCGGCCCCCGGGGCCCACAGGCTTGGGGCCTGGGGCAGCAGCACCGGGGCCAGCGGCGAGAGCAGTGGGAGGGCGGCTGCTGCCACCTACTTCTCCAGGGCCTTGAGGATGTAGTTGTAGTTGTTGTGCAGGAAGATGGCGCTCAGAGCCGGGTCCTCGTACACTTTGGACTTGCTCAGTAAGTTCAGCTGCAGGTTGCCCAGGACTTTACCTGCACAGGGGAAGATGTGGCCATGGCCACATGGCAGCTGGACCAAAAGGACTCAATCCTCCGACCCGCAAACCAGCGCTGCCCGTCACTCCGGTCCCTCCCTGACTCCAGACTCCACCAGCCTCAGGAGCCCTCCCCAGCCGCGCTCCGCCCAAGCCGAGCGGAGGGTGAAACTCCACGGTCGGGTGTGCGGGAGTGTGATCAGGGAGAGTGGGTGCAGAAAAGAAGAGGCAGGGGAGAGGCAGGGATGAGGGTCCATGGGCAGGCCGGCTGGACAGCACTCACAGATGTAGGTGCTCAGGAGGCGCTTGCTAAACTCGGAGCTGTAGCTGGTGGCTGAAGAGCTGGTCTCTGTGGGAGAGGAGAAGTCCTGCTAGCGCAGCGGCATGGACAACACCCTCGCTGGCCTTCCCATGGCCCAAGGGCCATGGAGGTCGTGCTGGGAGGGACCTCCAAGCCTCCCTTCCTCTGGCTGATGGGACAGAGGAGCTTGGGGCAGAGCTGGGTATCTGCCCTGTGGACACCTTCTGGAAGCCAGGGCAAGCCCCCCTATAGTGACAGGGTGGCCCAGGGCAACAGGAAGGCTGGCAGACAGGACTGGGACACTGCCTGCCCTCCAATCCCAACTCACGCAGGGCGGTATTTAAGGCCCAGCTATCCCATTCCATCACCAGCAACATCAGAGGGGGCTCTATGGCCTCTCCCCCTTCCCCACCACCTCCTCTACTGAGCCCTGCTGAATGGAGGTGACCTGCCTACACAGGGAGGGGAGGCGCAGGCAGGTGCTGGGCTAGGCTGGAGGGTGTACTTAGGGTGCTGGATACAGCAGGCTGCTGCCTGGGTAACCCCAGAGACAGAAAGTGGCTGTGAGGGGGGCTGCAAGGGCTGGAAGCCCCCTGAAGGAACCCAAGTGCTCTGACTCCCAACCCCCAACAGGTTCTGAATCTACCCGGTCGCCTGTCCCCAGGGAACCTCATTCACAGGGCTGGGGTGGGGTAGGGGGTGGGACCGCAGAACCCTGCTGCTTACCTCGGGGGTCTAAAGGAATATTGTACGTGTCCCCAAGAACTACGGAGTGAAAGGCAGCGCGCAGAGGGGAAGAAGGGGGAGACAAGATGGGAGAAAGATGCAAAGTGCAAAACAAGGTTAGAAAAGCCGGTCAGCCGGAGGCAGGCAGACCACTCCCAACGACAGCCAGAACAGACAGCAAGCCACACCCAGGCCGGACCTGCTGGAGACCAGGGGGTACCTGGGACGCGCGCTGGAGAGCCCCAGGCCAGAGGCTGCCTGTGAGAAGCAGGAGGAGGAGGGCAAACAGGAGAGCAGGGGGAGAACTCAGGGCAGGGTGGGTGGGACGGGCACCTGAAACACGGAGCACTCTCCCCAGGGCGCCTGGGGTGAGGTCGGGACAGCGGAGGTAGCGCAGCCTCTCCTGCCAGCCTGGGGTATGCAGGCCCCATTGCCCCCCCGCCCCCCAGGCTGGAGGAAATCTCACCAGAGGTGGCCAGTGCCCAGTGGGGGGCCTAAGCCCACGTTCCAGGCAAGAGGGAGGAGGGGGCGCACGGCTGGGGGCCCCAATGGGAGGTGCCACGTACCTTGGGAGGCCAGCATGGCGCCCGCTGTCTCCTGGAAGTCCAGGAGCTGCTGCAGGAAGAGGATAGCCTGTGGGGAAATGTGTCCAGGAAGGTCAGGAGCAGGACCCAAAGGTCAAGTCACTCCCCACAGTGACCCCTGTGACCTCCAGGGCAAGCGCAGGGTCTGCTGGTGAAAAGGGCGGCTATAAACCCCACGTCTTCTGATTTGGGTCTGCCTGCTGGAGGCCCAAGCACTTCGTGGCCCTGTCCTCGCAGCTTGGGGTACCCCCCGACCCTGCAGGTGACCCCGACTCACGTTGCTTGTGAGCTCATGCACAGTGCCATCCTTGGGCATGTTGTATTCCTTGTCGGGGTCATTCTGTGGGAAAAAATGGTGGGACTCCCGGAAATAGCCCCAGGAGGCCTGGAACCCACCCCCCAGGCCCAGCAGCCTGTTCATGGCGCCACCTCTTGGCGGACAGGTGTCAGGACACCGCCAAGGCACAGAGGTGAGTAAGCTAGACATGCCAGGAAGAGGGGCAGGAGCTTCAGGCCTGGACCCCCCCCAAAGTCCACGGGTGCCCGCAGACTTCCCCCTGGGAGACCGGCCCCGCTCTCTCAAGTGCCTCAGCCAGGAGGAGGGCGATCACCTTAATATTGTCCGCGAAGTCCTCCAGCGCTTTGGCACCGACAGTCTCCATGGAGGTGATGAGGCTGGGCAGCTTGTTCTTGGTGCTGGCGGCTGTGCCCTGAGAAGGCACAAGGCTGCCCAGCTGCAGGGCCCCGGCCCCCGCCGCTGCCCCGACACCTCTCCCTCACTCCCAGAACCTGCGCCTCTCCCTCACTCCCAGAACCTGCGGGCTGCCGGCCCCGCCCAAGCTCAGTGGGGAGCGCACAGCACGGTCCTCACTCCCTGCCACACACCTGCAGCACCTGGTCAAACTCGGGCTTGGTCTGCTTGAGGTGCCGGAGGGTGGGGAAGACGGTCAGCACGGCAGAGAAGTCGTGCCGGACGATGGCCTTCCGGGCCGCGGACACAATGTTCTCCCCCTCGATTATCAGCCCGTCCAGTGCGTCCTGAGGGGACCAGGACACCGCTCAGGGGGCCGAGTAGTGACAGCTGCTCCCAGGGACAGCAAGGGCAGCCAAAGGGGTGGGAGAAGCCAGGAAGCTCCTGAGAGGGAGATGCCAGCTGGACACGCCACCCAGGATGGGTCCCCAGGGCGCGAGGTGGAGGTGGCGGCCGAGTGAGGGCATGGCCCACCCTGGAGCTTCCGCAGGGACGTCCGCCCCACGCGGCGCAGCACCTGAATCAGGGAGTCGAAGGTCTTCTTCTGGTGGTGCTCGGGGATGACCTCCAGCAGCAGCTGGTACTCGCTCTGCGCCAGCCTGATGAAGGCGCTGACGCAGTGGATGTAGGCGCTGCTCTCCACGTCCAGCATGTCGTCCCTCCCTGCGGGCGGCAGTGTGCTGAGCGGCCGGCCCGGGCGGACAGGCGGCAGATGGGGGCACTGTTCCCACGGGGGCGGAGGCCAGCAGGCCTGGCCGGGTGGCGGGGAAGCGGGCTGAGCGCTGCTTCACTTCTAGCTCTGCCATGGACGGCATCTCCGTCCCAGGGCGTTAGTACTAAGGTGATGGGAGGTGGGTAACAAGGTAAGGAGGAAATTTCCCTAAATGGACTTCCGGGACAGGGTATGTCTGACCCCAGGATCCAGGGTTCAGGGTTCTGCGTTAGGGCAGTGGAGACAGGCAGGGAGCAGTGTCCCCCTCAAGGAGGCAGGTACCCTGAGATGGTCATGAGCTCCTACCATGCTGTGAGGGCAGTGAGCAGCCCAGGAGGGCTTTCTGGTGTGAACCCCAGCAGAGACGGCTCTTTGGTGGTCAGCTGCCCCAGCAGGGGACTGGATCCCACCACAGGAGGCTGGGCCAGGGCTGGGCGGGCAACCTCGTTCTCTGTGCCAAGGGACGGGCCCCCAGGGGCCAGAGCTGTGGAGCCGCTGCTGGAGTTGGGTGTCGGGCTCCCTGCCCTCCCAGGAGCCACCTCCCCTCTCTGCCTGCCTTCCAATCAGGGCCGCTTCTCCCTTTGGCCAGGGCCCTGAGGGCCAGGTGTACACCCACCTGGAGAGAGGCAAGGAGAGCTAGTTCCCCAAAGAGCAAGAGACGGGAAAGAGAGAGCAGACAGGTCTGGCCCATCCTCAAGGCAGAGCGGCCGGCTGGGCCCTGCGGTGACTACTGCGAAGGCGCAGCGGCTGCCCCGGGCTGGGCTGCGTACTCACCGGCCAGCGGCCCATGCTTGTCGTTCGGGGCCTCGGACAGGTGCTTAACTCGGAAACCATGCTCGTGACCTAGCGAGACGTGGGCCGCATGGGCACAAGCAGCGTTTATCCGGGGGCTGGGCGGGCTGGCCCTTGGGGGACTGGGAAGAAGCCCTCGAGCTCCAGGAGGGGTGTAGGAGGAGGTGTCAGGAAAGGGACATGGGAGAGGGCTGAGCCCCTCTCGGCCTCAGGCCACCTTAGGAACAGCCGTTTCAAGCCTGACTTGCAGTGCCCCGGACCACCCTCGGGAGCTGGCTCCCCTCGCCCGGAGGCGGGGGAAAGCTGAGGGCCAGAGGGAGGTCTGAAGGGCTCTGGGACCTGCAGGGGCTGATGCCCAGCCCCAGGGTTATCTTGCTACGTATGGGGAGAGACCCAGTTAGAGAAACGTCACTGCCAAAAGCAGGGAGACAGCCTTCTGTTTGTCCCCAGCATCATGCTGATGAAGGAGGGTCAGGTGTCCAGGGTGGGACATGGCTGACCAGTTGCCATCCCTTTGCTGTACACAGTCCCCTCTAAAACTGGGGGCGGAGAGGTGACCAGGAGGCCTAGGCCACTCTGGCCCCACTACTGCTGGTCTGGGCG
The DNA here is from genome assembly GCA_004026585.1 of Noctilio leporinus. NCBI lineage: Eukaryota > Metazoa > Chordata > Mammalia > Chiroptera > Noctilionidae > Noctilio > Noctilio leporinus. The sequence continues at coordinate 201,004 of PVIW01001299.1, read as the reverse complement.
TGAAAGGGCTGCCCACGGCAAAGAAAAGAACTTCCTCTGATTCAAACAGGAAACAAGGGTAGAAACGGGGTGGGGTGGGGGTGAGGAGCCTCAGGGAGGGCAGAGCTGCCGTCAGCCAGAAGGACCAGGCCAAGGCCAAGAAACCTGCCCTGCGCCAGCTGGAGTAAGTGGCACAGGCCCATGCAGTCCCCGCCCCGTCCCCTCTCAGGGTTCCTCCTGAGGCCCTCCTGGGGGGCTGGAGGCTCTGCCCTGCCGCGGATGGGACACACGGTGGAGGAGGAGGAAACAGGAGAGGAACACAGGGTGATTACCTTCCAGAGGAATGAGGTTAGAGCCCCCCTTTTTCCCATCTAGACCATGCTGGGAATACTGTTTCAGAAGGTTCTGAGCCTTACGGATCGTCCCTGTCACCAGAGCCACACAGAGAGGAGGTAAGAAGACCTAGGAAACGAGTGAGAGAAACAGCAGCGGCCCTGCACCGGCCCCCACGCCCGGCCTCCCAGGGTGAGCGCCCCAGACGCCACCTCTCCCAGCAGAGCCCTCCCCAGGGCCTCGGGGGACCCAGCCCACAGAGGCGAGAGATGGTCACATCCCCCAGATGGACCTCTTGGCTCTGCTGACCCTCCTGGTTCTGGCTGAGCAGTTAGGACTTGAAAAGGGTGAAGCCAGTGGTGGTAAAGATCCACCAGGAGGAGCCAAAACAAAAAGTGCTCCAGAGCATCACTGTGACCACAACAGTCACAATAAGTGAGGGCTGGCATGGAGGAGCTGGGGACAAGCCCTCACACTCGGAGGGCACCAGCCTGGGGGAGCTGGGAGCCGGGGCCTGTGCAGACGCCAGCAGAGCTCTCCGGCATGCTGGGCAGGGCAGGGGGCCCTGGGGGCCGGGGAGGAAAGCAGCGGGAGCTGGTGAGACCAGAAGCACTTCCCAGGCGGCTCGGAGGCCCGGAGGCAGCCTGCCCCACGTGGAAGTTCCCCACATCGCCAAAGCGATGGAAGCCGAGAGGGTCAGGGAGGCCACCTCGCAGGACGCAGAGGGAGGGCAGTAGGAAAGGGTACGTGCTCTTGGCAGGGAGAAAAACAACAGTTAGCGTCACAAGTAAAACACCGAAAACAAAACTGCAGCCCCAGCCTTGGGTCAGCCACCTGTGGGAACGAGACAGCCCAGGGCAGCAGTGCAGGCAATAAACGGCGCTTCAAACAGGCCAGAACAGCTGGGGGAGGGGAGGCGCCCGCGAGCATAACTCTGCCCTTCCTCTCGGACACGGCCGGCCCACCCCGGGGTCCGTCCCACCACAAGGCTGCCGCAGCCCTGCACATGCCCCACGAAAGGCCAGGTGGGGTGAAAGGTGCGAGGTCTGCAGGGGTCGCCTCTGTCTGCTTGCACCTCGATTAGCCACCGATAACCAAGCTGGGGGGCCCATCCATCCGCATCTGTCCCCGTGTTCCCTTGAGTGAGCATCAGACTCCTGCCTGCAGCCAGCCTGCAGCAGATGGGCCTGGCGTGGACGCTGACCTGGCTGTGTCCCAGGGCTGCTGACGGGGCCACCAGGCCCCAATCGCAGATGTGTCTGCTGTCTCAGAGCCACCGACCAAGGCCTCCCGCTCCTCTCGCCAAGCCAGGCACTGAGATCCCCGGGCCTGATTCCCCAGTCCTGAGCCCACCTGCTCCTCACAACTTTTGAAACCCCACAAAAAGCACAGACACTCTCCCAGATAGTTTTCCCCTGGGATCTACAAGCCACGGACGGGTATGGCCCAGCGTTGAGTCTCTCCTCCCAGGAGGCCCTGTCCCTGCAGGCCAACCTGACCTCCTGGGCAGGTACTGTCCCGGGCGCCCCGGGGCTGCCAGAGGAGACAGAGGGAGCGCCAGCACTGACAGCCTCCCTGCACAGCCCCTGCTGGACACACCGGGGCACAGAGATGGACCGACCCACGTGCCCAGTAAGGCTGGCTCAGTGGGGTCACCGGGTGGGTGGCCAGAGTCCCAACCCTGGAAGGAGGAGGCAGTGCACTTCCTTCTAGGGGCTCTCAGCCTCCCTAACACTGCCCAGCTTGTGCCCCCCAGGGCAGCCTCTGCTCCTCCATTTCTCCATACCCTGACCAAAGGTGCTCCTGCGAGTGTGAACAGACACCTGGGAACCCACAGGAGGGCAGGCGCCACATCGAGCCCTGGCCCCAAGGGGCGGATCCCACAGGCCAAGCCGGGGCACGTGCCAGCTGAGGGCAGCACCTCTCGGCAGCCAGGCAGAGACAGGCTTGCCAAGCTACAGCTACACAAAGGGACACGGCTGACCTGCACAGATGACAGGGGTCATGATGACTGGGAGAAGGACAGACCATGAGCCGTTCACTCGAGATACCAGCAACACATGGTTCAGGCCTCGCCCCCTTCGACACCCCTCCCTCGGCTTCCCCACCACAAGGCCCTGACTTTGCAGCACACCTGAAAGCCAGGTGAACTTGGGAGAGGACAGGCTGAGGCATTTCCCTTTCTGGACTGACTGTGAAAGTGTCAACTCCCCTCTCAGCTACGTGTCACTTCAAGCCACCTTCTGGGAAGTGAAGGCTGCCTCTGCCCCATCCCAGGGTCTTGGCTATAGCAGCACACGGGCCTCCTGACAGGACAGTGGGGGAGGGAGAGGGGCCCGCCAGTGGGTCTGCCCTGGCACCCCATTCCCTGCCTCCCCGAACCTGTGGCTCCCCTCTATGCCAACGACACTGATGTAACCCTGCGTCCCACATGCCTACATCTAGGGGTTCCACTGAGGACACGCTCTGGAGGGGCCCATGCTGCTAACCCTGGGGGACTGAAAACAGCCCCGGTCCCACACCACCTTCTGGCTGGTGCTTACTGGGCTGGGGAGGGGACCCACCTGGCCGCTTGATGGGCTTCTTGGTGGGCGTGTCTTTCCTTTTATTGGGGATGGCGGGGGAGTAGGGAACCCCAGAGGTGGAGCTGCTCTTCCGGAAGTGTTCCTTCAGGCCCTTGATGGAGCGGTCCAGCTGGCTGGAACGGATCTGGTAGTAGACGTTCATGAAATCTGTGGAGAGGTGGAGCAGCAGGGTCGTGGTGGCCAGTCGGTCCTTGCCTTCCCCCAGGCTAGTGCCACAGGGCGGCAGTGCTGCCCACGAGTTTCACTTGCTGGCCCTTCCCAGCACCTGCGCTGGCTCCCAGCCTCTCATGGGGACTCGCCCCAAATCCAGCAGTCCCTCAAAGGAGAAAGTAGCCCCCAACTGAACGGATAACTTTTAAGTGTTGAAGCTGAAGGGTTTTTTTTAGGATTAAAAATACAAAGCTAACATTCAGAGTCAACTGGTAAGGAGTGAAAGGATGCGGGCAGTTTATAGGAAGCAGAGACAACAAATGGTCAACTAAAAACACACCGACTTAGCTATTAACAAAGTGAACATTTTCAGAAAGTCAGAGGAGCCCCAGTTGGTGTGGCTCAGGGGATTGAGCGCTGGTCTGCGAACCAAAGGGTCACCGGTTCGATTCCTTATCACAACACATGCCCGGGTTGTGGGCCGGGTCCCCAGTTGGAGGTGTGGGGGAGGCAGCTAATTGGTGTTTCTCGCACACATCCATGTTTCTCCTCTCTTTCTCTCTCCCTTCCTCTCTCTCCAAAACTAAATAAAATCTTTTTTAAAAAATCAGAGGACTGTGACAGCCCTAAGAACGAAAAGCTGTGGGATTGTCCACAGAGCTGTCAGATATCCCCATCTACCTGGAGAGGAACCTGCTACCTGCACCTCTGAGAAAGGACTCCCAAAGGACTCCCTAAATGAGGGAAGCAGTTCACCTCCGTGCACTCAGAGCTGCAGGGCTGGAAAACCCCAGCATGCAAATGAGTGAGGAAGAAGGGACGGTCACCTGGTGCACTTCAGCACTTCCCAACGTGTCACAAAGAATCCCAATGTGAAAATGGGCCAAAGTGTCGAGGCTGCCTGAAGGGTGAAGAGGGTCTGGAGGCACAGCTGGCCTCCCTCTTATTCAAGAAGGCGCCTAATAACCTCCTGCCAGGCCTGGGGCTCCCCCAGCCCAGCACATGCACCGCCACAGGTTTGTGCAGCCAGTAAGGGCGGCCCGCCGGCGCTAGGCAGCCCTCTCAGTCCGGCAGGGAGACACCAATTAACTTGGTACGTGTGCACATAAAGACAAGAGTGTGCAGGATTAAACGGGCTTAAAATGAACACTCACTGGATTTTTGGTTTTTAACATCTTTGCTTAATTCGAGATTTTTTGTTTTTAATTCCAGGACTGACTAAAGACATGATGGCATCACCATACCATAGAACATTGTATAGCTGTTATAAAAACCCCAAAGCAAATATACATGGACCGACAGGGAGCAAACAACTGCAAGGCCGCTCACAAGTTACAGAGAGAGGACAACCATGGGGGGGTGTTCAGTATGCTGCCTTCACCTGGAATGAAGAAAGGTTACGAACACGGACACACACACTCTCTCTCTCAGTTGCAAGGGTATAACTAACCCTTAACAGTGCCCATCTTTGGGTCATAACATTGTAGGCATCCAGGAAGTAAGGAGATAGACTTTTGTTTTTCACCTGAGGCTTTCCACACTATTTGAAAACTTTATAATTAACCCCAAAAAAGAGAAGAAAAAGTAGAGAAACAGGGAAATAAGGTATATAAAGAAAAGCCTGCACCCTGGCTGGTAGCACAGTGGACAGGGCGCCTGCCTGCGAACCCAAAGGTCGCAGGTTCGATTCCCCAGCCAGGACACATAACCGGGTTGCAAGCCAGGTCTCCAGTCAGGTCTGTGGCTGGAGGCAGGTGAAAAGCAACCATACATTGATGCCTCTTTCACTCTCTGCCTCTCTCCCTTCCCCTCTTCCTAAAAGTAATGAAATAAAATCTTAAAAAGAAAAAAAAAAAAGCCTGGATTCAGCCAGATTCACAACTTGATACCTAAGCTATAGACTTATTACTATATTATTTCCTATTAAACTTTTTATTATGGGGGGGAAACCCAGGCCGATTAAAGAAATAAAGGGAACCCCCGGCACGGCCCACAGGCCCAGGCCCTCACCTTGGTTGCGCCCGTACTCCACCAGCCAGCGGGAGATGCGGATCACATCCAGCAGCACGCCTTCAGGCAGGTGCTCCAGGGGCACCTCCTCCTGGACCTCCAGCTCCTCCTCCCCGCTGATCAGATCCAGGATGAGCACAGGGGAGACGACCTTACTATGCCGGGTCATCAGGCTGCGGAACTCAGACTCCAGAGACTCCTTCCCGCGCTCGAACAGCAGCTTCTGCAGGGGCCAGGGAGGGAGGGAAGGAAGAGGGTCCATGGCTGCTTGGCACTCAGCCAGCCCTCAGCCCCCTCTCCTTGGCCTTCACTTCCTGCAACCCAGGCAGGAAACGCCAGGAAGGCTTCCTTAATGACATCTTCACCTCATGTTCTCCAAACTGCATGTTCACAGGTGAAACCCAGGATTTTGTAAGTAGATGCTTCATAAATATTGGCTGATTATTTCCTCACTGCACTACTAATTTGTCTTCTTGTTAGAAAAGGGTTTGCAGAAGAAAAAAAAAGGTAAATTGAACTATTTCACATTAGAAACTTTTCTGCTGTAAATGATACCATCAAAATTCAAATTCATAGAGAGAGAAAGTAGAATACTGGTTGCCAGGAGCCAGAGAGAGAGGAGGAGGGAGGTGGGGGTAAATGGATATGAGTTTAGAAGAAGAAGCTCTGGAGATGATGGTGGTGACGGCAGCACAACCAAGTGAAGCTGCCTAATGTCCTGAGCTGGGCACACAGAAGTGGCGAAAATGAGGATGGACCCAGGGAGGGGTTACACTAAGCAGAAAAAGTCAGTCAGAAGAAGACAAATACCATATGATTTCACTTATGTGTGGAATCTGAAAAAACAAAATGAACAAACAAAACAGAAACTCATAGATATAGAGAACAAATCGGTGGCCAGCAGATGGGAAGGGGGTTGGATAGGTGAAAAAGGGGAAGGAATTAAGAAGTACAAATTGGGAGTTATTAAAACAGTCACAGGGATGTTAGGTGTGGCGGAGGGAATATAGTCAATAATAATAACAATTATGCAGGATGTTAGATGAGTACTAGACTTATAGGGGTGATCACTGCATAAGGTCTATAAATGTCTAATCACCACACTTGAAACTACTAAGATACTGCATGTCAACCGTGAATAAAAACTAACTTTTAGAAGATGGTTAAATTGATAATTTTTATATTATGTACTTTTACCACAGTAAAAACCCACAAACGCATTTATAAAAGTCAAATGTTAAATTTATGTTGTACATGTAATTTATACTTCAGTTAAATTACACAAATGCAAAAAAAAAAAAAAAGCCTGTAACTCCGAGGCAGAAGTCTTAAGGAGTATAGCATGTGCCCTGGATTATACACCTGTTTATTCTACTATCTCCTCCTTCGAGCTGGTTCAATCTCCTGAGCCCAGGGCAGGGACTGGTGTCCCCAAACCCCGAACATCGCCCTGCTGGCCCCTACCACTTTGTTGAGCTCCGGGCTGTCTGGGCTGTTATCCTGGAAGTACTCCACAGCCTTCTGAACCTTGGCTATGCTCCCCAGGTACTCCTCCAGCCTGCCTGTGGGGCTGGAAGGGAAAGAGCTGTATAAGCCTGGGTGGATGGAAGATGAAGAGAAAGACCAAGGGAAAGGTATTGGGAAGTGGAAAGAAGAGAATTAACACAAAGGCTCAAATCTACGCATATTCTACCCCTCCCTTCCAAGTCCTAGGGCCGCTGGTCCAGGAGGCTTTAAGAATATGGCCCTCCAGCCCTGGCTCACCCCTCCCTGATGATCTTCTCAGTGTCGCTGGCCACATGGTAGTAGCTGATGACGTGGTCCAGGCAGGACAGAGTCTTCTCAACGTTCTCCTGCAGCCGCTGCAGGTTCTCTGTCTGCTTGTGCACAGGGATGATGGAGTTCTCCAGCTTCATCAGGCGGCTCTCAAAGGATGACAAGATGGACACCTGCGAGGGCACCTGGTGCTCAGGCCTCTCGGTGCTCCCAGCACTGCTTTGAAATACCCACTGTATCTTTGGCATTTGCTGCCTGCTCTCTGGTTTTCCAGACAAGCTCCATAAAAGAAGGGATGGGGGTCTAGCTGCTCACCACTGTATCCTCAGTAACCCCCTGGGCCTGACACACAGGAGGTGGGACAGATAAATTGGATGAAGTTTGATTTGAAGGTAATCCAAGCATCGAACTCCTCCTCCTAAGATAATCACCCCAGGTTCCCTTCCACTCTTGGAAGCCAAATCTCAATTTCTGTTCTTTTGGAAGGTTTCCCAGATTGAACAGGAAGTAGTTCTTTTTTAATTTTTAAAATTTTTATTTATTGATTTTACACAGAGAGACACACACACACACATCAATTGTTGTTCCAGTGACTGATACATCCGTTGGTTGCTCCCTGTATGCGCCCTGACCGGGGGTCACACCTGCAACCTTGGGTATCCCTATCACACTCTAACTCACTGGGCTACCCAGCCAGTGCCTGCAGTTTCCTATGGAGTAGCCTTAAAGGCATTGCTGGCATTTCCAACAGCTTCTCTCTCAAGGGTGAATCTCATTAAAGGAGAACTAGGACTTTACAATTGCATTACTACATACAGAAGTTTGCGTTTACTCAATCTGCACTTTACAGTCTCCTCTAGAAATGAAGAAAACTTGTACTTCTTGAGCACCGACTGTATACTAGGTACTATTGTAGAAAGATGTGGTCCCGTGCATTAGCTCCTACGACTTTCGCAGCCCCACTGGGAGGTTGGCACTGTCTCTGCTGTATCAGGTGAGTTAACTGAGGCTCAGAATTACCTGTCAGGTTGAGGACTAGTCTGACTTCAGAGCCCTTTGGACCCCCAAGCCCTCTGGGGGTGATGGCCGTGTCCCTGTCCGCCTTCAGGAATCTCAGAAGTGCTCACCCTGTCCCCTGACCCCCTCTGGCCGTAACTTGGATTGAGGATGACCTATGAGCAATTCCCAGCCCACCTAAGTCAGTCTCACACGTGTTTGCGAAAGCGAGGAAGGATGGAGAGCTTGCGAGTCAGAAAGTGCAGGCCCGCGGGGGCTGCAGCGGCCTCAGGGAGAGGCGGACGAGGGGAAGGGAGCGGGGTAAGAACAGGACCCACGGATGCCAGAGAAACCAGCCATTACCACCAACACTCCCCAGGCCAGAACCCCGGGCGCGGCGGACCGGAGCCGCTGGGCGGCGAGACTCCCCACCAGGGTCTGGAGGCCTGTCAGCTCCTCCCAGCGGAGGGGTCACTCACCATGTTCTTGGTAAGCTGGTCGCTCTTCTCCAGGCTGTCTCGGATGAAGGACAGCGTCTCCTCCTCCTGCGGGAGCGCATCCCCCGAAGCCCGGGCTGGAGGTCACCGCGTCGCGGCCGCGGCCCGGCCGCCGAGCCCACCTCCCCGCAGGGAGAGCCCCTTTCCCCCGCCGCCTCTCCCCGGAGCTGAGCCCGGCCCGGCCCCGTCCCCAGCCCCAGTCCCACCTGCTTCAGCTTGTCCTCAATTTCCCGCCGCCGGGCGGACGCCTCTTGCGGAGGAATCATCCCCACCACCCTGCGCCTCCCACTCCCAGTGTTTTGCCTGGGCGCGCGGGCCTTCTCGGCTTCCGTCTCCGCCACGCCCACTTCCGCCCTGGGCCCCGCCCCGAAGCGCCGGTCGGGAGTGGCAGGCGGAAGTGCCCCTGCGCCATCTTGGGCGTGGCGGGAAGTGCGGCCCCTCCGGGGACGGGCCGGGAAGCCTCCTTCAGCACTTTCCGGCTCTGAACAGCGCCCAAGCCCCAGAAAGATACTAACACCTTGCTCCGTAGGGGACTCCGCTAAGGTCGTGAACAAATAGTTGACCTTTATACAATCCCATCGCACTTTTGCAAATGAACTGTACACCACGGCGGTGCCCCCCAGACCCAGGGTTACTTCTGAAGGGCGGGCCGTTTACTATGGGTTTCCCCGATAGGGGAGTGTCCTAGGAGCCCCTCGGGATGAGTGCCGCGGCTGGCGTTGCGGGAGGCTGCTTGCCCGCAGTGAGTGTTTAAAAAGACTCTTGCAACCCGTTTGCCTAGGTCATGATGGGCGGTTTATGGGCGCACCTGCCCACACCTCGCTAAGTGTTCAGTTTTTGACCAAAAACGTCATGATCCCCGTGCCCCACCCTCCTTATTTACCTGATTTCTCTCTCCCTGGATGAAAAAAAGCCCTCAAAGGGAAACATTTTGCCCATGTGGAAGAGGTGAAACAAACAATGGCAGAAGCACTAAAAAGCATCAAAATTGAGTTCAAGAAGTTTTGAGTTGTGGGAAAAAAAACATCTCAATAGGTATATTGCATCTAAGGAATACTTTGAAAGCGGCTGAAGTTTAAACATGTAAGAATGAATACAAAAGGTTTTTTTTTTGTGAGAATTTATTCATTTTTAGAGAGAAGAGCAAGGAGGGAGGAAGAAAGGGAGAGAAATATCTATGTGTGGTTGCCTTTCACCTGCCTCCAGCCACGGACCTGGCTGGACACCTGGCTTGCCACCTGGTTATGTGCCCTGGCTGGGAATCGAACCAGTGACCTTTGGGTTTGCAGGCCAGCGCCTTATCCACTGTGCCACTAGCCAGGGATAATTCACAAGATTTTATAAATAAATTCTGTTTTGGGGGACGGGTTCCCCCTGTATATGTGTGTTTGTGTGTTGCTTCGTAGCTTCTCAAATTTCCTTCACTAAGTGTAATTTGGTAGCCAGCTGCCATGCGTCCAGCGCCTTCTGTTTGCCCATCTCTGTTACAAACAGCTTCCCGGCTCCTCAGGGTATTTAATCCGCACAATCAACTTCCGAGCGGGGCACAGCTGAGGAAGCTCAGGCTCAGAGGTCAGCCGCGCTGAATCAACACAGCTGGCGGGAGGGGGGTTCTCCTGGGCCCCGCCCCACCCCACCCCAAGCTGGATACCCCAGGAGGTGTGTTTGGGGCTATGCAAAGCTGCCAATCTGACTTGCAGGAAAATCCATTGTGAAAAGCAGGTTACATACCTGACAACCACCCCTAGAAAAAGGACAGAATGAAAACATGCATTTAAATCATGCTGAACCCAATGTCAGGCAAATATTGATTCAGTACAAGCCCTCGTTCCCAGCTACACTCAGCACAAGCTGCTGTGGCAGAGGAGCAAGTCATGTTCCAGCTGCCAGTTCAGAAGCCTTGGTTCTCCTTCCCAAACTTGGGCCAGACACAACGGTGCCAATCACAGCCCAGGGCCCTCTGCCAGGGCACTGAGATTCTTTCCAGGAGGAAGAAGACCACCCTCACTCAACAGTGTTCTTTTTTTTGGTGATGTCCTAATTCCAGACTTTGTGCTTTTTCTGAGGCATCAAGCAGAACATTCCTCTCAACTAACGTTTTCTGGCCCCATAGCCATACAGCGAATGTGTATGTTATGATGTGAAAACCACAACAGTGTCTGTTCTCTGGGGTTACAGCCATTTAAAACGATAGATGCATCAAAAACAAACAACAAACAACCTCAGGAAAACACCGTAAAACACTAAGAGAATAAGTTGAGTACAAGAGATGCTTAATTTTTCTAGTTTCTAAATAAAGATGACAAATTTAAATTACCTTTCAATTAAAATGTTTCTAAGAAAACAAAATTTTTTTTCCTGTAATGATCAAAAGTAGTCTTTTTTTTTTTTTTTTAATTCCTAAATTACCAGCCGTCAACTGTGCATCTGACAATCGTGGTCAGGAGGTGTTTTGTTTTGTTTCCGTTTATAAGTAAAATGAGAGAAAAACTTGGGCATGCACAGTCCAGGAGTGGGCAGCCCATTGTGTACCTTCCTACCAGGGAGAGAGAGCAAAGGAAATACTCCGTGTGCTTTTAGTCACAGGTGGGCTCAAACCTGCAATCTGGTTTTGAAACTATTTTCAAAGTCAGCGTAATTCAAACTGCAGAGAAGGTACATAGTGAAGGACAAACAGTGCCCTTCTGTGCCTTGACCCCCAAGCACCTCTGTCCCAGAAGTAACCACAGTTATGACTTTCTAGATGCATTCTTATAAACCTAGGCATATTATATACAGAATAAGTTCTTCTTTCTTTCATTTTTCTTAAAGGAAACAAATGCTATCACATTAACATTTTCTCATAGGCTGCATGTTCACTTAATAGTATATTTTGGTCATTTTTTATTATTAATATTAGATATATTCTCTATTCTTTGACCAGCCTTTCATTGAATAGACATACAGAGTAGTCCCCTGTTAATGGACACTTGGGTTATTCCCAGGTTTTGGCCTGTTGGGAACTCTGTTCCGTGTGCAAAGATGGCTTGTGCATGACTACACCTGTGCAGACATCTATATGTTACTAAATTAACACACATGCATCTTTCAAATTTCTACAGAAATGTGCAAATTACCACCCAAAAATGGTTGAACTTGTCTATACTTTCAATACCAAAGTATACACGTGCTCATTTCTCTACCTCTTAATCCACACTATGTATTATCAACTTCAACACTTTGCCAAGCTGATAAATGAAAAGTGGCACCTCACGTTTACTAAATCAAAAGGAAGATGCATATTTTGATATCAATATGATGCACATATTGATATTTGTGGGATGCAGTGAAAGCAGTGCTGAGAGGGAAATTTATAGCACTGAATACATACACTATAGGAAAAAAAATCTAAAATGAGTAATCTGAACTTCCACTTTAGAAAACTAGAAAAAGCAAAAGCAAAATACAAAATAAGCAGAAGAAAAGAAATAAAATTTGAGCAGAAATTGATAAAATTGAAGACAGTAAATCCATTGAGAATATCAAAGAAATCAAAAGTTGGTCCTGCCCTGGCTGGTGGCTCAATGGTTAGGCACCAGCCTGTGAACCCAAAGGTTGCTGGTTTGATTCCCAGTCAGGGCATAAAACCAAGTTGCAAGCCAGGTCTTTAGCCAGTTTCTCTCCCTCTCTCTCTCCCTTCCCCTCACTCTGAAAAAAAAAAAAAAAGAAAGAAAAAAGAAAAAGAAAAAGTTAGTCCTTTGAAAAATTGATAACCTCAGCCCTGGCTGGTGACACAGTGGATAAGGCCTGGGCCTGTGAACCCAAAGGTCACTGGTTTGATTCCCAGCCAGGGCACATAACCAGGTTGCAAGCCAGGTCTCCAGCCAGGTCTGTAGCTGGAGGCAGGTGAAGGCAACCATACATTGCTGTCTCTCTCCCTCCCCACCTCTCTAAAAATAACAAATGAAGTCTTTTTTTAAATGTTACTAAAGGAATATTATGAATAACTCTGTGCCCCAAAATTTGATAACTTAGGTGAAACAGACCTAGTTCTTGAAAGACAGAACTTACCAAAATTCACACAAGAAGAAGTAAATAGTCTGAACAGGCCTATAACCATTACAAAAATGGAATAAAAACCAGAAAGCACCAGGCTCAGATGGTTTCACTGATGAAGATAGAAGCATTTCAGAAGGCAGAAGCGGAGGGAACACTTCCTAACTCATTCTATGAGATTGGCATCACCCTAATACCAAAACTAGCAGAAGACAGTACAAGAAAAACTACTGACCAATCTCTCTCATAAATACAGTGGGAAAAATACTCAAAATACTAGCAAACCAACTGCTAATGTATAAAAAGAACTACACATCACAACTAAGTGGGATTTATTTCAGGTATGCAAGGCTGGGAATCATATGCCATAATTATATCTTTCATGTTTAATATGTCCTTCTTGTTTTGTTTATTTTTCCTTAAAAAACGAAAAAACAACTCATCATTTTGTTTATCCTTTTCCAGGTGAGCTTTGAACTCATTTTCGCAACTGCAAATTGAATATCCCCTGAGTAAACTGGCTTGAAAGAGGCTGGGGGGATCCATGCCCACTTCAGGGTTGGAGGCCAAGTGTGACCCTGGGAAGGGAGGGCGAGAAGTGCAGCTGGGCGCCGGCGAAGTGGCCCCCAGCGGGAGGAGGGGGCTTCCAGGCAGCAGCTGGAGCCTGCGGAGGGCAGATCAAAGCTGCTGGTCGTCTCAGCCGAGCTACAAAGCGAGAGGAGGCGGGTCCCTGGGCAGGGCGCTATCAGGAGGCGACAGGTGGACCTAGGCTGCCTCCCCAGCACCCCGCCCGACACGGGGGCGCCCAACAAATCTGGGCTGGGCAAATAAACAAATAATTGAGTGATGGCGAACCAGAGGGGCGGATAAACTCGTGGGTGTGTCCCAGAGTGGGGGATCGAGGGGAAGGAGGTCCATGCGTCTTGGAGACCACTGCGATCCCCTCCGCCCCGGAGATCACAGCGACATACTCACTCAACGGGGCGCGGAAACACAGCTCGGCGGCGCGGCTGAGAAAAAGCGCCCGGGCCTCCCGCTCCTCTGTGGCCCCCCCAGCCTCCCACCCCAACTTGTCACTTTATGCAGGGCAGGCCCCAGGGGCAGGTGGGGGACCGGCTTCGGACACGTGTACCCCTGGGACTCTGTCCCACGCGGCGGCTGACTCCCGCCCTCCCCCCGCCTGCCCCCCCTGGGGCACCCTCAGTCTCCTCAGTCTCAGGGTCTCCTCCTTAGGTCGCCCTTTCGGCTTTCCGGGGGCCTCGCGGCGCGTTTGGAGGACGCGACTGTGCCGCAAGGGGGCGCGCTTCCCCGCTAACCCGGCGCCGAGGCCCGCGGGGGCGCGGCGGGCGGGAGGGGCGCGAGCCCGCGCCAAGTGGCCGCGAGGGGGCGCCCGACACCGCCCGAGCGACACCCGGGCGCCGGGCAGGATCCTCCGAGACCCGCAGCCGGGCCAGAGCGGGGAGAGGCCAGCGGGCCGTGGACGGGTGGAAACAGAAAACGGGGGGCCGGAGGGAGCCCTGAATAAGAGAGGAACACGAAGGCGGGAAAAAAGCCAATAAACGAGCAAAGCTCGAGGGGGCCCGAAGCCCCGGCGGGAAGGGGGTCCAAACCAACGGACGGTGGAGGCGCCGTCGCTGGCACCCCCGGCGTTTCTGCCTGCGGCTCCAGGCAACGCGGGACGCCGGCGGTCCGGGGGGGCCCCGCGGAGGTGGCGGCCACCGCGCACCCCGGACGCTCCCGCGGCCCCGCGCGCCGGGCGCGGCACGTTCCCGCAGCCGAGCGCCCTGGAGCGCCCCCCGACACCCCCCAGTCCGGCCCTGGCCTCAGAGGGCCCCCATCAGGCCGCTGTGGGCCTGGGGTCTGGGGGGGCCCCAGCAGAGGAATGGCCCCCACACATGCCCTCCCTCTGGGTGGGGTGGATCTTTATGGGGCGAGGGACCAAGTCCATCATTTTCTCATTAATTCGAAGGTGATAACCAAGGACCTACTGAAGGCAGCAGGCAGAGGGAGCAGAACCCCAGTCAAGGGGCAGACCCCTCCTGCTGGCTAAATTTGCAGATAAGATAGTCCTCTTGGAAAAATTTGGGAATTTGGGGTGCGCTGTAAGCTGTTGGGATACAGGCCACAAGGAGGGACAAAGATCACACTTGGAGCCCAGGGTCTGCCAGCCACCCATAGGCTGATGGGGTGGCCCGCTGGGGCTCAGGGTGCGGCCCAAGGCCTTGCCCAACAGACCTGAACGCCAGACCCAGCCGGGTGCCCTGGTGGGCGGCTTGTGCCAGTGGCGGGGGAAGGGCAGGAGCCCTCGACCTCTGACTTGGGTCATGAACAGACCGCTGGGGTGAAGCAGGGAAAGGGAGTATGATGGAGGCCATCCCCAAACTGAGTTGAGAGCCTGAAGATAAAAGGGCTCAGGGTTGGGAGGGGACGGTGGGAGGTCAGGTGGGAGCAGAGCAGGTGTCCAGGGACACGGCTCCAACCCAAACCCCTTTCCTTGAGGATGTGGCTCTGCAGGTGCCCACACTGATTTGGGCACCAGCCTGGGGTCCTGACGAATGTAGCCAACGGCCTGGTCAAGCAGGGGTACAGAAAGGGTTGGCCTGGGGCTATCAGGGTGGTGGCTGTACTGGTGGGGCCACAGCTGGAGACTCAGACCCTGGGGCACTGGAACTAAGTCGCTAGGGAGTTTCCCCGGGTGAAGGGGGAGTAGGAGGCTGTCATTCAAAAAAGAGGACGGGTGAAGGGGACGGAGAGCAGAAGCAGATTCCGTGTGACTGGTCACCCCGGGGGGTGGTGGGAGGCAGTAAATGAAGTGAAGGGCGGTCGGGCGTACCTTGACCATGCTTAGGGCCTGGAGGTTCTTCTGTAGGAGAGTGAGGTCTCTGCTGTGTCCTCAAGAGATGGGCAATGTGGTCAGAAGTGCACTTGGGAAGGGTCACACTGGCCCCTAACCCTCCCCTGTGCAGAGCCAGCCAGCGACCTGGGAGTGTCACCTGTCCCCACCTGCCTGTGACTCCTTTCCTCTCTGCACCCTTCTGAGTCCCCACGCCTACTCTTTTCAAAACACGCTCCAGCCCTGGCTGGTGGAGCTCAGCGGACTGAGCACTGGCCTACAAACCAAAGATTCAGGGGTTCGATTCCCAGTCAGGGCACGTGCCTGGGTTGCGGGCCAGGTCCCCGGTTGGGGGTGTGTGAGAGGCAACTACCCATTGATGTTGATCTCCTCTCTTTCTCCCTTCCCCTCTTTCTAAAAATAAAAAATATATATATATTTAAAAAACAAAATAAAAATAAAAACACATTCCCCTTCCCACACACGCAGGTCTCGCCAGTTTAGAAAACTCCCCTCGGGCATCATCACTGGGGTCCACCCTCCTTCCCTTCTCCTGATTTGGAGCCCTGAGTGCTGCCTGCCCGCCCCCAGGCTCTGGGTTCTACCCAAGCCCAGTTAAGGAAATGCCCCATGGGAGGCCCCGGGCCCTCCTGGGCAATTGCTGGCTTCCTTCCTGAGCCCACTGCAGCCTGTTGACTCACTGGGCAGGCTCCTTGGGGCGGGGCCTGCCGGGAATGTGTGTGTGTTTAGAGGGGGACAGGGGACGGGGGCCCTAACAATGGCCCTTTGGCCCTTTTCCAAGGGTAGGTCCTTGCTCTCTCCTCTCTTCTATCTTCTATCCAGAGGTCAGCGCCCCTGGGATTTAACTCTTACCCTCACCCTGCTGGTGCTGGGACTGCATCGTACGTAGCCCAGCTCTGCGTCCTTCCGGTTTTCGGTGCCCACTCACCGTCAGACTCCACCGTCTCCACCGCGAAATCTGGGCTGACCTTCCCCGGTGTCACCTCCTGCCCTCCACACTGGCTCCGCCTCATTTACTAATTCATATGGCCATTCATTCATCTGTGAATTCAACAAGTATCTGTTACGTGCCTGCTCCTCCCAACTGGCCTCCATTTTTCCAGGCTGGGTTAGTTTTCAGTTTATAGTGACATCTTTGGTTGTCACTCACACTTGTCTCGTCTCCTAGGCTGGAATTCCCCGTCCCAGGTCCTGGAGGAGGCCACTGAGGGCCACCTAGGGGGAGGGGGCTCTAGGAGATGGTCTGGGAGTTTGGTGGAGGTCAGAGTTCAAGCCTAGTGTTGGGGCTGCTCTCTCTTTGGCATCGGCGGCGCTCTGAGCCCGTCAGGCCAGGTCGTGAGGACACTCAATTCCAGAGTTGGGGACGAAACCCCAGAGGTCAGATTCCTCCTCGGCTAGATGGTCCATGCCAATGGAACCAGGAGTCAGAGGGACCCTCCTGCCCCTTCCCAAACTTTTCCTTCAGCCACGAGCTCCCCGGGCCAGAGGGTGGCCAAGCCTGGGAGCTGAGCCTCTGGGCCGGGCACAGGGCGGGGCTGTCTGCTCTTCGTGACCCATCTCCCTTCATGGAGTTAAAAGATTTGGACCAGTTGGTGACTCTCTTTCTCCCCTGCTTGGATTCCATTCAGGGATGGGAGACCCTCAATGTCCCATTCAGCCTAGTAAAGGCCACACATGACAGGGGGGCCTAGGGCAATCCAGGGGACATGGGTGGGAGGTGAGTCCTGGCCCTCAGTGAGGTTCGCCCAGCCCCTGTGTCCAGAACAGGGCAGCCTGGGGCTGCTCAAAGCGCCTGAGTCCTCTCTCCCCACCCTCTGCAGCTCGGGGCTTTGGAACCACCCGGCCCCACTGGCTGGAAAACCCTCCGTGGTCACTGTCTGCATGGAATTCTGCTGAGGCTACTTGGCTGTCTCTCTACGTCTGATTCTCTGCCCAGCCAGAACATTCATTCATTCATTCACTCATTCTTTCCTTCCTTCCCTAGGAAGCTGGGTCCCAGCCTGAGGCTGCAAATGTAGGAATGAGCAAGGCAGGCAGGTTCCCTGCACACAAAAGTCAGCAGACCCCAGACCTTCGGAGACTGAAAACTCAGAGGCCGGGTCTGCATACCCCTCCTCCCACCCAACCAGACCACCCACCGCCTCTGCCTGGTGGCACAGTTCACCGTAAGCAAGCTGGAGGAAACTGGAATGCCATTACAGGGTTGGGACAGGTCTCCTCCGTGTCCAGAGTGAGACAGGAAGGGGGCAGGGTGGCCTGGGCCAGGGGCAGGACCACGGAAGGAGCAGGTGGGTGGCCGGCCAGGGGTGAGAGCTTGGCAGCCTCTCTGCTCTGCTTAATTCCCTGGGCAAACAGCTGGGAGGGCTGTGGACATTGGTTGTGGCTTCAAAGGCCCCTGGGGGCTGTGGGTGGGGTGGCCTGTGTGCTTTCCTGGGGACTTGGTGAGAGAGGGTCTGCCCTGGGACCCAGGCTGCCCACTGCCCTCACAGCAGGTCAGGCAGCGGGAGGGGCTGTGCTGAGGTTGGGGAGCCAGGTGTCAAGACCTTCGGCCCTGACACCCCCTCTTGGTTAATACGCACCCTGCCTCTCCCTGCACACCCCTCTCAGGCTGGTGGGCTTCTGGGGACAGTGCCCTCTGGCTGATCCCTGCCTGTTTCTGATGAATGCAGGGAAAGGCCAGGCCCCAGCATGCCCCTTACGTGGCTCTGACCTGCCCCTGTCTCTGCCCCTGTCTCTGCCCTGCAGCCACCAAGTGGGACACACACATGCGCCCCAGGAGGATGGTGACCCCCCAGGGCTCCCATGGGCCCCCTGGACTCACAGGTCAGGTCAAAGCAGCCCCAGCATGGGTGCCATCACCAAGTGACCCCCGCTGCCCCAGGGTGCCACCCCTTCAGTGTCACCTGTGTGTCCTCACCATTACACCGGAATGTGGCAGCAGGACCTGGGGCCACTCTCCACCCCATTGTTAATGTGGGCCCCTCCCCACAGCTCCACTGACAGGCCCAGGCTTGCCCGCTGCTCCCCTGCTGGGAGTCCAAATACACCTGTTTACCTTTGGGCCTCAGCCCAGGATGGAGGTGCTGGCTGCTGACCACCTCGCCCCCACCTACCCCCCACCTCGGCCTCCCGCTCACCCTCTTCCTCCTGAAAGTCTGCGTGGGCCTGTAGGGTGGAGCGGCACGCCTGCCCTCAGCTCAGCCCTGCAGGGGCCTGGCCCTTTGCGCCAGGGCAGCTTGGAGTGGGGGCTGATGTGGACCCCAAGGGCCTTCCAGACAACCCGAGGGTCGTTGGCGGCCTGTCCGGAGAGACAGGGAGAGGGGGCGCCCCCAACGTCCTAGCTGCTGCCCACTCCCCTCCCCACGTTTGTGTCTGAGGATACACGGTGGAGGGAGGCTGGGTCAAGGGGACCATTAGGGGACAGAAAGGTGACTTACGAGAGATGGGACCCCCGCCATCTGGGCGGGGTTGCTGGCCAGAGCGGAGCCGGGTGGGGCAGCCTGAGGTCGGAGCGGGTACCGGGCCTGCGGGGGGCACGAAGGTTCTGTGGGAATGCCCTCTTTCTGCGGACGCGCACACTAAAGCAGTTTGTGCTAATGAGCATGACTGCCTGCAACCTACTATCAAATGCCACAGACTATGTCGTGATGGGGATTGCACTGAATTATATGTAACTAGGAGGTAAATGAACATTTTCTTTAAAAAGCCACCAGGGCAGGGGTGAGTAGGAGGGAGGGCTCTGAAACTCAGGCTTTCTGTCTTCTGGGGCTGCCTGCTCGGGGGGCGCCTGGGAAGGCCGCAACCCCAGTCACTCTGATTTTCAGGGGCTCCGGGTGACTGTCCCCTACAGCCAGGGTGAGACGGAGCCTCTGCTCTGCGCTGCTCCCTGGGCCATTCTACCTGCCCCTGACCTTGCCCTTCTTCTGGGCCAAGGCAGAGGGAGAGGCTGGGGGTCCGGCTTACCTGTCACTCCAAGATGTGACCCCTTTGGCCCGTGGGGGCCAGTGAAGGAGGCCAAAGCAGCCTCCTTCCCCTGCCGCTGAGGCCAGTAGAGAGGTGGGGGTGGGAGGGGGCAGGATTTGTCTGAGGGTGAGGGGGTCTCAGAGAGAGGCAGCGGGAAGGGGGTGGGCTGGTTTCTGCTTGGCAAGGCCCCCACCCGGCTGATCCTGCCGTGTGTGCGCCCTTCTGAAATATTTGGAATAATTAGCAAGTGAAAGCAGCAAGCTGGCCGTGCCAGGCTGGCCTGGAGCCAAGCCCGAGTGAAGGGAAAGAAAGGGGCTGGGGGAGAGTGGGGTCCGCGGAAGCTGGGCAGGGCTGCGCTGGACAGTGCTCGTCTGTGCTGGGGTGTGCGCGCGTGCGTGTGCACGTGTGTGCGTGCGTGCTCGAGTGCACGTGTGCACATGTTCACCCGGGCATGCATGCACCTGTGCTAATGGAGGAACTGTGCACCCCCAGGGGCTCAGTGGAGAGGTGGGTCCCCCACAAAGCTGGGGGAGGGATTGAGAGGTGACACCGCGTGTTGCTCACTCATTCCGGGCCTCCCTTTCCCCATCAGAACCCCAGCAGGCTGCCGTCCCGGGGCCCACCTGCCGGTGTGAGAGGGGAAGCAGGGTCTGGGCACTCGGACTTTCCTGGCGGCCCGCCTGCTGCTCTGGCCTGGCTGGCCGTGGGCCTGGGAGGGAAGGCATCAGGCTGGGTGAACACAGGCCAGGGTGGGACATGGGGCCCTGGGGCTGGGGCCCTCTGACCTCGCACTGGCCCGTCCAGGAGAGGACTGAGGGAGGTAGGTGCTGGAGATGGGCCCAGGCCAGGGACAGCAGATCCAGCAGGCAAGCCCAGGCAGGCCCTCGTGGTCCGGCCGCTTGAGCGGAGCCCTGGGCAGGCTTGGCTTCTGTGAGTCCACAGAGAGCTGGGGAGGGGGCTGTGTCTCTTTCCTTGCCCCCCACTCCAAGGTGCACTGTGCAGATGGAGGCACTGAGACCCAGGCTGCAGGGGACCCTTGATGGTTGGCCTCTCCCTCTCTTTCTCCCTGGGGACACAGAGGTTGTCGGGGAGTTCACTGGGGACACTCTTCAGGCCTTTGGTGACCCCCCACTTGCTCCCAGTCATTCCCCCTCAGCATCAAAGAAAACTCCCCCCACCCCAAAAAACTTGGATTCACCTTTTCCCAAAGAAAGTTGCAAGCAGGTTCAATTTTCAGATTTTAAAAAATTTTATTTTCAAAAAACTTTATTGTAAATAATTCTCCGTGAAAAAGGTTAAAGTGCCCCTCAGGGCAGGAGGATGGATTCGGGATGCCGCCTGGGGTGCAGGCAGGGGCGACCCCCACTGCTCCTGGCCCCAGAGGTGGAGGAAGGCAGGGCATCCCCCAGGTTAAAGCTCAGCTATCCGCTACGCTCACTATATTAGTCCGTCGTCCGTCCCTCGGGCAGCTTGGCTGCCCCTAACGCCCCAGAACCCCAATTCCTTGCTGCTCTCAGCCTCTGGTCAGACTCAAAAATTAGGGATTTCTATCCTCTGCCCCACCCCGCTTCGAAATGGGGCCAGGAGGACTCCAGAGGCCGTAGGAACCCTCCCTGCCCCATCCGGCACCTGGACCTCCTTTCACTCTGCTCCCAGCTACCGCCTGCCCCAGCCCCAGCCCCAGGGAGGAGTGCTGGGAGCCGTCTCCAGGGCTTAATTTGCAGTCACCTAATTAGCATTTGTTGTACCTGGGAACTTTCTCTGGCTAGAGATGGGGAGGAAAGTGGGAAAGGAAGAATCTTTGAAGCTGAGGGGCTCAGGGGCGGGCCCTTTCCTCTTGCCCCCCAGCCTGGCCAGGGCCCTTCCAGATCACAGCTGTCTCGGCTCAGGGCTCTTTAGCTGGTCCCTGGGGCAGAAAGACGAGGGTCAATGGAACACTGTGTGTATTCAGGGCTGGGAAGGGAGGCAGCCACTCCAGTCCTGAGCCCCAGTTCTCGGCCTCCTGGGCTGGAGTCTGAGGGCAGCGTGGGCCGGGGGCGTGTGGCCAGCCTCCACGACCTGGCCCAGCCCCTGTCTGGGCAGTAGGGTTCCGTGGGCCTGTGTTGGGGGGCAGTCTGGGACCTGACTTGGGTGCTGTCCGGAGGTGGGGTGGGGCCTGGCATCTTACAGGAAGGCACCCACACTGGCCCAGTCTTGCAGGTCAGCAGCAAGGGTGGCATCCCCGGCCTCAAAGAGGGGCTCTGGGGGCAGGCAACTGCCACCACCCTCGTCCCAGGGGTGCTGCAGAAAGGACGTGGCCAGGAAGGTCTCGTCGAAGTCCAGGCTGTCGGCAGCCTGTTCCACTGAAAGCCCCCAGGTAGCGGGGCAGCCGATGTGGTGGCCCTGGACAGTGAGGTCCACGTCCCCGTGGGAGGCGGGGCTCAGCGGCGGGCTCAGCTCCAGGGTCCCCAGCTCGCCCAGCTCTCCGCCCAGGGCGCTGGCGTGGAAGACGGCCTCCCAGTCAAAGTTGCCTTTGAGGGGCTCCAGCTCACCCTGCTCCTCCTGGGTCAGCAGCAGGGTGCTGGGAGGCCTCGAGACCTTGGCCACCCGCTTGGGCAGCGGCTGTTTGCGCTTGTGCCCCAGCCTGCCCTCAGCCGCTCCCCAGCCCACCTCCCCGGTGGCCTCCTCAAACTCCCGCAGCAGCTGCTGGGCGTCGCTGTTCACGGCCAGCGGCCCGGCCCACGCGGCCGTGCTGGGCTTCTGTGCCGCCTGGTGGGCAAAGGCCGGGTGGATGTGGACCGGGGTCAGCCGCCGCTTCTTGAAGGCCCCGCTCAGCAGGCGCTCAGCGTACTGGGGGTCGATGCGCCAGAAGCCCCCCTTGCCGGGTTCGTCCTTCTCCCGAGGCACCTTGATGAAGCACTTGTTCAGGGACAGGTTGTGGCGGATGGAATTCTGGGCACAGGGAGAGAGGAGGGATAGGGGGCTGGGTGAGTGGGAAGGGTCAGTGATGTGGCTGCTAGTACTCCTGCCCGTCCTCCTTCCATCGCTTCCCTAATGGGGGAAGGGGGCCAGGGGCGCTGGGACACCAGCCACAGGGCACCAGAGCCAGGAGTGCTGTTGGGGGCTTTTGTTCCCTGTTGCCGGGATATTTGCCTGCTCAGTCATCCGAGCCCTGAGCCACAGGACAACTCTCAGTGCCACCCTGTCCTGGCCCCCCTCCCTCCCTTACCCCACCACTCGCAGCCTCTGGCCAAATGCCCCAGCTCCCCCAGGGCCTGGACGGCCATCTCCCTCCGCCTGGGCCTGGTGGGCCCTCTGTGAAGTGAGTGAGGGGTTGGGGTGGGGGCACTGGACAACCAAGGGCGTGAGGGTATGTGCGTGTGTGCACGTGTGTGTGCATGCCTGCGCGGGGGGTGGGCAGGGACAAAGTGCTGTATGAGCTGAGGACTTCCCTTGTTTGTTGAGCCAGCTGCTGGCCCGGGCCCTGACGCCCCCACCTACCCCGCTCCCTTCCTCCCGCCCTCGGCTGTTTGGCCTCAGTTGATTATTACCCGACAAAGATAATAGTGCCCATTCCTGGGGCCCATTTCCTGCAGCCGGAGCTTCCCAGGCTTGGGGGCGGGTGGGGGGCTCTACGTTCTCACCAAGGCTATAGATGGCATCGCCCCTGTCCTGCCCGAGTGAGGGCAGATTAGCTGGGGACTGTTGTGCTATGCTGCCTGCTGCCTGGGGGTGCCCCAGGGAAGAGCCTGGGGCATCCTCAGGGCCTCTGTCCCCAACCAGCCCCTGATCCAGGTGTCAGAGGACTCTCAGGGCAATGCCTGCCCTGTCTTGAGTCACCGTCCTGCCCTGTTCATTCCAAGGTGCATCGTCTTATTCAAACCATGACAGGGATAGGGGTCCGGGGCCTGGCTGGCAGGATGGGTGGGTGGGCAGGGCCCCTTGGCAAGGCTGGATGTTTACATGGCGGCCCAGCCCCTTGGCTGCTCTGTGCCAGGTTCCGGAGACCTGGAACTGAAGCCAGAGCGGGAGGCAGAGCCCCTGTGAGAGCACCTGGCTCAGGTAATTGTCCCCCCAGGGAGGTTGAGGGAGAGGAGGAAAAGGGTTAGAGGCAGAAAACTGGGGAGGGGCTGGAGTGGGGGCTGGGACAGCAGCTTTAGGAAGGCCTGATACCCCATCCCTGGAGACAAAGCTGGCCTTCACCCCCACGGCCCTCCCACCCCCTCTGCCCGCCAACTGCAACGGGCGTCCTGCAGGGGCCAGTGCTGCAGCTTCCCCCTCTGAGTCAGGCCCTGACATCCCGCCCTTGGGCAGGACGGTGTCTAGGAACTTTAAGACCTGGGATGAAAACGTGTCCCTTCATTGAGGTGGGGTGGGCGGGAGCTGCATCTGGGGCAAAGTCTGGTCCTAGTCTTCGGACTGAGCCTCTTGGCTGAGATAAGTGCTTGTCCCTCGACCCTCAGCATCCTCACCCCTAACGCCCTCTGAACAGCCTCCCTTCTCTCTGAAGTCAAATGAAGGGCATTTCCAAGCACTGGGCTCCCAGGCAGGTCCTCCCCCCATCGCCTTCCTTCCTTGGGGCCCTGGGCGCACTGCGCCTGCCTACTTGACCTGTGGATGTGGGAAATGCAGCGAGGCCAGTCCTCGCAAGAGGGGAGGGGCAGGGAGGAGTTTGGGAGGGAGCTGCGGCAACCCCGCCTCCCCTACCTGCCAGGTGGGATCAGCATGGCGGAAATAGCAAAAGTTGTCTGTGATCCATTTGTAGATGGCCGACAGGGTGATCTTGGTGGCCTTGCTGGCCTGCATGGCCATGCAGATGAGGGTGGCATATGAGTAGGGCGGCTTCACGTTCGGGTTGGTGGCATAGTCCACGTCGTCGGGGGGCGGAGCCTGAAGCCCAGATGTGCACGACGAGGTGGGCTTGCCTGGCGTGTGCGGCGGCCCCAGGCAGGCGGGGTCCGCCGCCAGGGGCGATCCTGGCGCGGCCGAGCCTGGCACCTGGTAGTAGCCATGGGGGTCGGTGCCCCCCGGGGGCAGGGTGGGGGCCTTGGCGTTGAGAATGGAGAATTCCTGCAGCCACTGCAGGCTGGTCAGGCTGTCATCCAGGGCGTCCGGCTCCTCCAGCCCGCCCTCCGGCCTGGCCTCCTCCACTGCAGCTGATCCTGAGAGGCGTAGCCAGCTCTCCGCCATGTCTGCGGGGACTCCCCGAGGGGGCGGTCAACATCTACGGCTGAGCCGAGGGTGACCGCCGCGCTCTCCGGCCAGCTGACCCCCGCGGCTCCAGTTACGCAGTTTGCCAGGCGCGCGCTTCCATCGTGCGACCTGGGGTCGCCTCCTCGGAACACAGTAGTGGCGCCTGCGGGGACCACAGCGGGGGCTGAGCACTCTTCCCCCACCTCCGAGGAGAGGTGTGTGTTGGGGGGTGGGGGTGGGGTGAAATTCCTTAAATCACCCCCGCAGCTGGGGGATCTTTCAGTGCCGAGGTCTGGGAAACAGAAGCAGGGCCCTGAAGCCCGGCCCGCGCAGGGTCGCCTCGCTCTTCTTTTCCTCTTCGAGATTGGACAGCAGACTCGTTAGCCAGGTCAGGGGAGACGGGAGGGGCGCCCGAGAGCGGGAAATCGATACCCCGGCCCTGCGACACCTGGGAAAGGGGCGAGGGAGCCCGGGAGGGCAGTACGGCGGGGCAGGGGACGGGGGCGTTCGTCCCATTTCCGATAAAGGGCTATTAGGAAGATCACGGGGGAAGGAAGGAAACGGGACGTATGGTTATGTCGGGCGGGAAGTGAGGTACCCCAAACTCCAAAGATGACAGTTCCCGAGCCCGCTACTTCCGTCGGAACAGAGGGCAGAGCGGACTGGAACCAACGACCTCCCTTCCCGCGGCGCGTAGCCCTCCCAGTACCTTACCTGGCTCGGAGCGCCGCCCGGGCCGAAGGAAAGTTCTGGAAGAAGTTACCCCCGCCCCCCGCGGCTCTGCCCACAGCTTGGGGGCCGTGCCAGCCCCCCGTCGCGCCCCAGCCTGACCGTGCCTGTGTGAGCGCCCGCGGCCCGGGGAGCGGCGTTAAGTAGCGGCTCCGAAGGCTTCTCCGGCTGCCATGGCGACGCCCCGCCCCCATAAACAGCTTTCGCCTCTGCCATTGGTTATCGCGTTTCCAAGGGGACCGCGGGCTCCAGCCGCTCTCTCCCGCGGCCGCTCTCGCCGAGCTCCCTCCTCCCGCGTCCCTCTCCCGCGCGACCCAGCCCCCTACCCGCCACGCCGGCCGCGCTCCTCGCATTCCCGCCCGAGGGCCGCGCGCCGGGCCCGGGGAGCGCGCGCCTCGCCGCTCCGGCCCGGCCCCCCGGCAGCGCCGTTCGCCCCCGGAGCGGCACTCCCGCCCGGCCCGCTTTCTGTCCCGCTGCTCGGCGGCCTCGACGGCTCCAGGGACGCAGCCCCGCAGCCCCGCAGCCCCGGGCGCGGGCACCGCTGAGAGCGGGGCTTCATTTCCTCTCCCCGGGGCTGCGGGAGGCACAGCCTCGCGCTCTGCCGCCTGCCCGTCTCCCTCCCGGGGTGTCGGCTCCGGTGCCCGCCGGCGGGTCTGACTCTCCGATGCCACCTGCCGCTCGGGGCCGCAGCACTGGCCGCATCCATCCGATCGCAGACACCCCAAGGTGGGTAGGGTAACCCAGTTTCCCGGCGAGCGGCGGCCCCTCCAGCCCCGGCGTTCCAGAGGCCCCCGCGGAAGTGCCCTCGCCCTCCCAGAGAGGCGAGGAAGCACGGCCGGCCGCGGGCTCAGCTCGGGCCACCCCGAGACTCGCCAAGCTGCCCCGTGGGGTCACTCGCCCCGTTAATTCCACCAACCCTGAAGTGACAGGCACTAAGCGTGGAGGGACAGGGGGACTGTGGCCCTTCCTCCTCCCTTCCCCTGGCCTCCCTTCTGTCACCGGCTTCCCTGCTCTTCAATTATTGAGGAGCTGCGGGTGGGAAGTTCTCCAGTTCAAGGGCAGGGGTGGGGCGGAGGGCTCCTTACCCAGGCCTCTGCCTGGGAGTGCAGGGCTGGGGTGGGGAGCCGTGCCCAAGGGGTGGCGCACCTCCTGCCCTGGGCCTGTCCTCCCCTGCCCCTTGCCCCCTACCACTGCCCCTCTTCCACCTCCTCTGCAGTGCAGGTGTTAAAGCATGCTGAAGAAAGGCAGACAGGAACTTTCGCTAAGAAGCCAACCGCATAGTCAACAGCTCTCCTTCCCCTGTAAACAGTTTTATTCAGTTTTAAGAATCATGCAGCAATCCATAAATATTGCATCCTCGATGTCCCCGCTGTAGTGTGCCTGTGTGACTGCAGGGAGGAGAGGGGTGCCCAGGTAGCTCAACAGCACATGTACACGCCAGCACACCCCAGGGTGCAGATCCTGAAGCGAATGCGCAGCAAGCATGCCACCGTCAGGTGGACGGGACGCTAACTCTCCAGGTGAAATGGCTCAAGGTGTGTGGGTCGAGGCCCAGGAGATGCTCCTGCGTGGGCACAAACTCTGGGGGGATAGGCCTGGGTAGAAAGGAAAAAGGCTTGCTGGGGAGGCCCCGATCCCCACGCCACCTGGACGCCATGGGAGGACTCAGACCCGAGTGTGGCAGGCCTCCCTGGTCTGGGCCCCCACGTGTGGGAAGCCGGGCTCCACCCGTTCTCCCAGGCCAACTGCTTCCAACATGATGGTGCCCAGGTGATGGGTGGGCGGTAGTGCTGGCAGCTGCCCTGTTCCCTGATCGGGCTGACCGAGGACCAGCCTCTTTGGATGGCATTTTCCTGTTTGCCAAAGCTC
Source organism: Noctilio leporinus (assembly GCA_004026585.1). NCBI lineage: Eukaryota > Metazoa > Chordata > Mammalia > Chiroptera > Noctilionidae > Noctilio > Noctilio leporinus. The sequence goes on along the minus strand of PVIW01001299.1, from coordinate 174,056 downwards.
TAAATAAGAACAAAGGGCAGGGGAGGATAGGAATTGTCTGAAAAACAAGTACTGAAGGGCCATCCTACAACTTACGTCTTGGTATGGAACCGAGGCCTAGGAGACTTCCTGGGGGAGGACACAGACCCCCCAGGAAGGGCTCCCAGCCGCTGTGGCTACTGTTTACCTGCCTCTCCTTCATGTCAGGTCATGCCACACTGTGAATACTTCCTGCTGGGAGAGGGGGGAGGGGAGAGGGTCTGTGTACCACACCCCCAGGCCAAGGAACGCTCCCCTTCCCTGGTGTTTCTGGGGCTCAAAATTCAAGGAAATCCGGGAGTGGAGTTATTGCTCAGATTTTACACGTGGAAGGGGCTGCAAGAACACTGGGGGAACGGGAGGGCATGAAGTGGGGCCTGACCGGCAGAGTCCACTGCAGGGGCTGAGAGGGTGACATAGGGACAGCTTCAATTCTGGCCTGGCTCACGTCCCATCCGTCAGAACAGCGGCAGAACCAGCCACACGACCAGGCCTCGTGAGTGTCCCCACTGCTGGCTCTGCGAAGCAGCCACACAGGTGCAGAGGAGCCCCAGGCTCTGGGCAGCTCTTCTCAGGTGACAGTCCCAAACGCTAAGACAAGCCACGAGGATGGGGATCACCGAAATCACTGTAGTCAACTCTGCTTCCTGACCCTGTGCTGAGCCGAAGAACCACCTTTTCCAAAAGCCAGTTGACAGAGCATCTGCCCGAGAGCTACATGGACTCTGTGGTGCTAGTGTGGGGAGAAGAGAAACACATAGCGGCTTCCGGTCCCATGTGGCCCTGCCGGTGCGGGCTTCTGTTCACACGCCTACAGGGGGCTGAGGTGGGGCACGCACGGGAAGGGAATGGTGTCTCTAAATCTCGGAAGAGCCTATGGGAGGCAGTAGCTCCCCTTCTCCTATCAGCCTCAGGAGCACAGGGAAGCGGGGGAGGAGAATGTGGGGTACGGAGCCCCAGCTCAGTGCTGTCCACCACCTCCGTCAGGGCTCCAGGGTACCAACGGGAAGACCACCGATCCACCCTCTCAGCCTATTTCTTCAGCTGCTAACAAAGGGGTGGGCATGGGGAAGGAGGGATGAGGGCCAGCTGGCAGAGGCCCTCACACGGTGCCTGGCACACAAGGTGGTCGAGTGAGTGTTTTCTGAAATGTTGCCGGTGATGGAGTCCCAGGCCTTTGCAATGCACCTGATGCTAAGACACCCCCCGAGGGTGACCATCTAAATGGGGGTGATTCTCCAATTCAGGGCCTCCTTCCTAAGCAGACACATAAGGCATGGGAGACTGTTTTCTCATCCATCCTTTTGGTTGCCACCATTTCTCCTGTCCTTGTGGAAAACTCACAGGTGCAATGTGGCTTTCCCTTCTCCCAGGAGTCAGCTCCCACCCTACCCCAAACGGGAGGGTTCACATTGGTTACGATACCCCAGGAGCCAGCAAGGGCCAGGTGGGTGTCTGTTATGAAGCCACAGAGACCCCAAGCCTCTTGGTCTGGCCTCCAAGGAGGAAAACGATGCTCCGGGAACAAGCAGCCTGTGCACCTCGGCTCTGCCTGCAGATCACGATGCAGAGGGATCCTTCCAGTCTCTGCAAAGGGTCTCATGAGCTGCAGTTCATCAGCCAGTTTCAGCCCAGAGGGAGAAAGGCAGCTTCCAGTCCAGTCTGCGAGGGGAGGGATTCTGGTCACGGAGGGAGATGAGGTGGGAGAAGGAGCAGGCCGACCTCAACGTCTGCTTCCGCGTGGGTACACAAGTCTCCGTGTGTCCTGCTGAGGATGCCTAGGAGGCCATCGGTGCAGTGAGGCCAGGATGGAACTTGGGGACGGGAGGGAGCTCTGGTAGGGGGTGGGGCCCTCAAACGGCCAAAGGACCCCACACACAGGGCCTGGTCTCGGCATCCTCCAGGCTGCTGGATGACAGGCGCTGGCGCTGCGTGTTCCGACAGTTGACAACGTTGTCATCAGCCTGCCAGGTGCCTGGAGAAGAGAAAGGCAGGTTACAGCCAGACCTCTGGCCAGGTCCAGGTGGTGTCTCCAGCAGGGCAGTGGCCCAGGGGCTTGGTCGGGAAGCTGGCAGGATGCGAGTCACCAGAAACAGCTGTGCAGGCCACAGCGCGGGACAGCAGCAGAAGTGGGCGCCGCCAGGTGCAGGGGCTGCTCTGGTGCCACAGGGCTGCGTAGTCACAGTCACGGGGCCCCTGACACAGGGCCATGCAGGGTGTTTGCTTTCTGAAATTGCCCTAGGACCTACTTGTATATCTTTTTTGTTCTGAAGTTGGTCTATGTTAGGGTTGGACCAAGAGAGAGCAGCTGAGTCCAGCTGGGTTTCTGGTCAGGACAGGAAGGATCCGAATGGAGCAAGAAGAGTGTAGTTCTTTGCTGTGGAGCCTGGGTGGGGCAGGAAGTGGCTGGCTGCCCAGCAGGGTGCCAGGGACATGGGGGAGCAGCAGTGCCATGGCTTCGGCACCACATTGTCCCCCACACCTGCTGCTCTTCATCTCTGACCCGCACAGCCCGCCGCGTTTTGCTGTCCACCGGTGCCCTCAACCCCAGCAGAACTGGGGCCCCAGGTGTCACCCACTAACCTCCCCACCCTCCCCCAAGTCCGGCTGCCTGCTGGAGCCCATCCTGGCTCTTCTCTTTCCTTCAGTGCTTTGTGCCCAGGCCACTGCTCTCCACTCCTCACTCCCTAGGACCTATGATCTGTCCTCAGAAGTAGCTGGGCTCCACCCCTAGGTCCTGGCTCACCGACTCTGTGGCCCAGGTGGGTCACTTGAACACTAACTGGCAGGACTGCCATGAGCACAGAATGAGGTCACGTGGGAGAGGACTGAGTGGGCCATGGGCCACCAGCAGGCAGAAAGGGCTAGCACCCCAGGCTGTATTGGGGTGCCCTCATCTCTCCTGCCCCCTCCCGTACTGGCCCCTCCAGCCCACAGCGCCACAGCCTCGCCCGGGCACTCACTCTGTCCACTCCACGCTGGGGAGGGAGGTAGGGCCTCAGCTGCCCACACACGCAGGGTGAAGACCTAACTTGGTGGCCCGTCAGGGAAGGCCTCCTGCTTCTGGAATCTCCCACACCCTGCCCTGCGGCTCCTGCAGCAGGAGGCCCAGGGGCTCTGAGGGCTCCCTCCCCCTGGCAGCCTCTTTGGCCACCAACTCTCACACTGCCCCAGCTGACTGCCTCCTCCAGGCTGGCAGCCGGTCCTGGGCAGGGCTGGCAGCCCGGCAGGTGGGCTGAGGCTGGCTGCCTTCGTGCTCACAAATGTGTGGGGTCTAATGGCAGAAACACTAGGATTAAGGGTATAAACTGCTTATTTCCCAGAAACATCCTGGGGGGATAATCCCTCTAAGGCCCTGTAACAGTCTGAGGAGGTGGATCCCAGGGGAAGAGAAGCAGGTAGAAGAGGAAATTCTTCAGTGTCTCCCATATCCTGCCGGGCCTGGGGGACCTCTAGCCCCTGTGGGACATGGTCAGCAATGCTCTTCCCCTCTGAGGGTGGCACTCGAAGTGCGACCGAGACTGCTCTTCCCGTTAGGAACCCCACAGCAACGTGAGCCGTGCGCTCGTTTATGTAATTGGGTAGATCTCATACCTATTCCTCAATGTTTATGGGGCAGGACTCCGGAACTGCGGCTGTTCGGTAGGAAAGACCAAAAGCACATGGTGAACAGGAGAGAAGACACACGCATGCACAAAATAAACACCACGCCGCTGCTGCCAGCTGGCCAGGAGCCCCGGGGCTGCCGGGGGGCACTGGCCCCTGCCACAGCCGCCGCCTTCCTAGAATCCGTCGCAGCTGGGCCGACACCTGGTCCCTCCGGGGGCGGCCCCAAGACCCAGCCGCGATGTCTGTTCTCCCTGGTCTCTGAAACCCGCGCTCCACAGTGTCCTTTCCCCTCTAAAGGATGCTGTTGGGCCCTCTACAAAACCCACTCTGCGCTCGGCTCCCCTGGCTCGGGATGGAGACCTAGGTGACCGGGAGGACGGACGTCCTGAGCCGGCACTACCCTCCGACCCCTTCAGCCCAAAACTGGGGCTTGGAGGTTTGAAACCCTGGGAGGGAGATGAAGGTGTTTTCCACTCAAGTCCCATCTCAGGGACTCAGAGATGGGAGTGTGAAGAGACTTCTGGAGGTAGGTTTGGAGGACACATTTAGGGCCATTCCACCCACCCCTTTCCCGTGGCGAAGTTTAAGGGCTAATGGAGTTTCCTGCCACGGGGAGGGAAGTAAACTGGATGTTCCCTTAGTGACTCTGAAGGGTCGACTTTCCCAGGAGCCTCTAGTCTTGGGTCATTCACTCCTCTTAGATGCCAGGACTTCGTAAGTACTGTTAGATTTCGTGAGGTAAGTCTACTTATGCTCCGTGCAGTCACTGAAAACGACGTTGGTATTTCCACTGCTAAACCCACACTATCTTTGCTTTGTTCCATCAGAACCCTCCACAGGGGCTTTTCACAGAATCACCACTGACCCCCTGGCCACTGTTTCGTGTGACAGTCCATCAAGTTCCCTGGAACTGCAACTAAGTATGGTCTTAAAACTGATCTGCTTACTGCCTACACCTGTCCACTTAGATTTCCTCCCTTTGGGAACCTTTCAGAACAATCTCAGGACATGCCCCACCCCTTGGTTTTGGGGACCAAGAACACCCAGAAGCTTCTTAGGGAGAAGAGAGGCTAGAAGGACACAGGTGTCCCCCAGAGCACTGTGCACATGGGGAGGGAGATGCGGCCAGGCTGGGTAGGACAAGCAGAGACCAAGGAACTGGGAAGCTGTCCTATGGCCGCAGGTAGGCCAAGGAGCCTGATGGCCCACAGGATCGAGGGATGGAAGTTTGACCTTATGGCTGAGGGAGAGGAGGCCTAGTCCATCCAGGGGACCTACCAAAGTGGGCACACCTGTCACCAACCCCGCGGGTGATCCACTGGATGCTTCCAGAGAGTTCTTCAGCACTTTGCTGCCGGTAACGGCAGAACCAGAGAACATTCTACCGTGAGCACATGCAGGCTGTCCCTCTTCCCTAGGAGCCCTGGAGGCCCCTGGTGAGGGGACAAAGGGACACTGAGTCCCTCTCCCGATAGTTGTCACAGGTGCTTGGTCACATCTGGCCTCGGCTGTGAACCTAGTTCAATCTCGGATCAGCTGGCTTCCTTCCAAGACCACCACAGGGAACCCAGGGTCCGTCCTTCGCCCAGTGCTCACCGGCCCACAACCCCAGGGCCAACAGGCAGGCTGGGGAGGGTGAGGAAGAGGAGGAAGCGGAGGGAGAAGCTCAATGCCCAGCGGCTTGGTGGGCTGGAGCTCTGGCCAGACACGGGGTGGAAGTGGGGGAGCCCCAGGAGGGAGGCAGGAACCTAGGTTCTCCCCTGAAGCCCAGCGAGCAGACGGGCAGCGCGGCTATGCCAGGCACAGGGTGGGCTCAGGGCTAAGAGGTTCTCCCAGGCCAAGACCCTTCCCTTCACCCCTGCCCAGAAGCACCCCCGCTTGTCTGGAACGGGTTCCTGTATCCTCACACGCATTTTTTCTCAGAGAGTCAGTATCCGGAGCCCAGGCCCTCGCCGCTGGGAACGGGACCCTAAGCAGGAGGCCCTGGGTGCGCGCAGGCCCGGCAAGCGCAGGGGCGGCGGCAGAGCTGAGGGCAGAGTGGGCTCGGAGCGAACATGAACTTTCACACGAGTCTGGGTGACGTAATGAACCGAAAAACAAACAGACCAGACAGACAGATTTACACTTGGCAGAAAGACGTGAAAAACGAACGGACAGACAAGCGAGGGAGGGCGTGGAGGCAGGAAGCGAAGTCCTGGCCGGACTGGGTCGGCACCCAGCAGACAGCGCCCCGGGGCCCTGCGCGAGGCTGGAGAGGGCACTCGCGCGGGGCCAGCGCCCGCCGCAGCCTGGGCGGCCTGGCGCGGGAGGACCCGTGCCTTTCCCGGGCGGATGGAGCGTGGCAACCACAGGAGTGGGTGGCGCCAGCGCCTGGGCCACTTCGCTGAACGAGGAAAGCACTGGACCCGCGGGTGATGGGGCTGCTCTGAGTCTGATGTCTTCATCTCAGGGGCGTCGGAAAGATGACAAACCCGAGTGAAGGACCACGCCGGCCGCAAGCCCGGGAGGGCAAGTGTGACCGAGTCCAGACGTGGCTCTGGAGCAGCAGCTGGGGGAGCCCTGAGTGAGCACATCCACCAAGCTGGTCAGTGCCCGGCGTGGGGTCCACGTGGCTCCCTTGCAAAAGGTCAGCCTAGATTCAGCTGTGTCATGAGAAGGGACAAGGGGTGCACTGGCAGCCCTGGTGACATTTAAAGTTAGGGCTCCAGGGAGCACAGTCCCCCTCGTCCCCTGACCTGGCCTTTGGGTTCCAGCGCTAACAAGTACAATGCACGCGGCAACCCGCCAACAATTCCTCCCTGAGCCAACGCGGGGCTCCGGGGGCCTTTCCATGCGCTTTAGCGTCCCTTCCAAGCTAGGGAGGGCGTCTGCCTCGAACTTCCTGTTGATGAAAACAAGACCTGCCACGGGGTCGCCACGGGATGGCCACGCTCGTGAAGGAGGGGCTGGTCAGGCCCAGCGGGAAGGACAGGAAGAGCTCTCCCTTCTTCCTGCCCTAACACTGTCCCTCAGGGCAGAGCTCCAGGGCTGTCCTGAGGCCTCCTCACCTCCTATCAGCCAGGGGCTTCCAGCATCACAGCACAGCCCGTGTCCTGCAGGAGCTGCAGGAGCCACAGGGCAGGAGCCAGGTGTGCCAGGGTGAGCGCAGGGGCGCGAGCAGGGGAGCGTCGCCCACCAAGTTCATGTTCAGCAGACTGCCACTCACCGGGTAAGCAGACCTCAGAGCACAGCTTATTGTCCAGTGCTTTCACGCTTGCGATGTCAAAGTCATTGTTATTGTCACACTCCATACCTAGAAATGCGCATGTCCTCTGGCCTGTAACGGAGTTAATGCAGTTAGACAGGGGCCGGCTGGATTTTTCTCTGCTTTGCTGTCCTTAAAATAAAAGTCTTAAGGATGGAGACGAAAAAAATCAAATCATGTGTTTAAAAAAAAAAAAGAAAGAAAGAAAGACAATAATTAAGTGGGTAAAGAGTGGACAATAATAGGAATCGAACTGCGGGCAGGTACATGTTCTTGAGCTCTCCTGCTCTGTTGCCCTATTCGGCCCTTTTCCAGCCACGGGTCAGCCGCCAGTCAGGCCTCTGCGGGGGCAGCGGCCCAGCGGAGCTCTGCCAGCGGCGGGACAAGCTGCGGGACCCCCTGGTGAAGCCACCCTGTGCCTGCCTGCGTCTGCAGTGCTGCGGGGTGTGCTCGTCACCACAGCCTCTGCAAATGCCATGTGCTAGAACCACCACGGAGGGTCTCAGGGCCCGTAGCTGCGCACATCAAGTCAGAATCCCCCCATTTGCAACACTATGATGTATATCTAGTCTTACGAGAATTATGAAATTTGCTATGTTGAATATGTTTTCAGGGACTGACCCAAAATCTACAGACCTACGAGAGGGGAAGGGGAAACGTGTAGCAGTTGCTTTTTTCCAAGCTCCCTCTTCTGTCTTGGTGAACGGGAGAGGAAGGATCATAAATCCACACTGTGAGCTGCGGAGTGTCAAGTGGAGGACACCTGTGGCCCTGCACTGAAGCCAACATTCTACGCGGGGACAGTGGCAGGGGGGCCTCGAGCACGGGTGACGTCAACCCAGCCGATGCAGTGCCCAGCGGTTTCGGCTGGCGGGTGGAGGTGTGGTGGAGCCACAGCCGTGGCGGCCTCGCCTCCTTCCGGGCGGCTTGGCCAGGTTCAGGGCAGTCTGCATGCGCACCCTGAACTCCCAAGCAACGGCCAGCGCGAAAGCAGAAGCAACTAGGGTGACACCTGCAGCCGGGGGGTCCGGGTCTGCTTCGGAGGCGCCCTTCTGCGTGAGGCAGCTCAGAGCAGCGCAGGGAGAGACGCTGGTTTCTGGAACACGTGTTCCACCCCCGATGGGACGTCCCCAGCCCACCCTTCCTCCTGCTCCCCTGCAGACCATCCTGCCCCTTCTAGCCGCACTAGAAACAACGTTCTTCCAACTGAGGCTGCAACGGAGGCCTGAGCTATTCTGGTAAAATTATAACAGTAACAGAACACTTGTCTCTCCTGTACCTCCCCTGCGCTGTTGGCTCTGAAGATCCCTGTCCCTGGGTGTCAGCCACTTTCCTGACTAAAGCAAAACCAAACCAGCAGCCTAACAGGCCCTTCCCTGCTGCTAAACTTGGGGGCAGCTAGAGCAGCTCCAGGCCTGGGCAGAACCCCTGCTGCAAGGCAGGCAACGGGCGTGGCCCAAGTTGCCTCAGGACCTATCCGCTGTGCACGGAGGACTGCAGTATCTCCCGTGGCGCCACCGTCCTCCGGCAGCCTTGGCCCTGGGCCCAGAGCCAGCTGGAGCCCCTGCACCCTCGGAACCCCGATGGTGCTGCTATTTCATCAAGAAGACAGCCTGCCCCAAAGGCACACCACAGAGGGGTGTCACCAACTCCGGCCAATGCCCCCTTCCAGGCCCCTGCAAGAACACCCGGGAGAGAATATAATATAATAACATAATAATAGGGAGCAGAAGACCAGGTCTTTTACCATCTTCCTGCGTGGGGGATCCCTCGTCTTCCTCCAGCACGTCATTCCCCTAGGACAGAAGGAAGGAGCTGTGAGCCGAAGTCTAACGCGGCAAGGGAGAAGAGTGACCCTTGAACAATGCGGAGGTTGGGGCACCAGCCACCCACGCAGTGGAAAATCCACGGGGCACTTCAGCCGGCCCTCTGCACATGTATTCCCAAGTGCGGGCTGAGAACACAGTTGACCCTGGAAAATGCAGGTTAGAACTGTGCTGGGCAGGGTCAGCTGCAGGAGTTTCTCTCAGTCTGATGAGGCCTTGATTCCAGGTGTATCCTCTGTTGGCTCAAAAATTTTAAAAAGAGCCCTGGCTGGTGTGGCTCAGAGGACTGGGTGTGGGCCTGCAAACCAAAGGGTCACTGGTTCGATTCCCGGTCAGGGCACAGGCCTGGGTTGCGAGCTGGGTCCCCATTTGGGGGATCAAGAGAGACAATCACACAGATGTTTCTTTCAGTCCCTTCTCTTCTCTTTAAAAATAAGTAAAATCTTTAAGGAACTAAACAATAAAAAGAAAAGGGTCCAAGGTATATTCATGGGCCGAAGACTGAACAACTCATCCTGACGGTGTTTCACCTCGGGGAGCCAGGCGAAGGCAGGTTGGGCTTGGTGGGCCCGTCAGGGCTGGGGGACCAGGCCTGGGGCACGTTGAGCAGTCGCCCCGGAAATGCCAGCAATGGCCTTGGCCACAGTTTAGCTCGCACTGTTTTCTACGGTGGCCAGAAAAGGTCAATAAAAAGGCAAATTCCCGAAGGTTGCAAACCCTATCCAGACACTCGGAGAACATGTGGCTCCAGGAAAAGTTCTAGAGGAAAAAAGAACCAGCTCTAGAGCCCTCCCTGTGAGCTGGATGTTGCACGACCCCCCTCCCCCATCAAGGCTCTTCTCAGGTGAATTGTGACCTGTCCACCCCCTACCCCTGAGATGGATCAGAGGGTGGGGGGTGGGCAGAAACCAGGTGACTTGGGTCTTGCGGCCCCAGTGCCAGGGTGTGCCCGCGATGCAGCCGTCCACCAAGTGACGGAGGACAAACACAGTGCCAGGACCGCATCCAGGAACCCTGGCCCCGCTGCACTCAGATCAGCGCCCCTGCTACTCAGATGCTCCCCTGACTCGAGTTGGCGGGGGCCGTCCCTCCACACCACCCCAACCCAAACGCTGCCAGGGAAGGGCTTGTCGGGACGGCCCCGCTGGCCCCGGGGTTACCTCTGCGTCCTGCTCCTCAGCGAGGCCCCCGAAGTTGCTGCCGGGAGACGCCGCTGGCATCACCTGCGGAGGAGTGGCGGATGAGGGCAAGGCACACCGGCTGTCTGGGGACCCCAAGGCCTGGCAGCACACCTGGCCCAGGCCCTCAGGGCAGGTGTAAACCACGCAGGGTCAGGTCCAGGGAGCCCCAGTCTGGGGGGAACCTCGTTTCCTCCCCCTCATTTCCGTGGCTCCCCTTCCAGGCGCGGATCACAGCGGGAGCTCTACGGATGTCCCTGGCAGACTTGCCATGAGCTGCCTGGGATGTGTGGTGGCACAGAGTGGAAGGTGTCCCTGCGCCCGCCCTCACCTCTCCTTCCTCTGAGGCGGCCCTGCTGGCGGCCAGCGGGGAGGGGAAGACCTCTCCCTCGTCTTCCGTGCAGGTGCCCGTGCCCGGGGCCACGTAGGAGCCAGACATGGAGGAGACGGTGTCGGTGCTGATCTGGGAGTGCTGGCTCTGGGAGGACACCATGGACATGACCGATGGGGCCAGGCTGCTGCTGGCAGGGTCTTTGGAGACAGGGGTGAAGGGAGGAGAGGGAGGTTAGGCACAGGCTCTCTCCCTGCACTGCCAGCAAGGTCCGAGGTGGCCTGGCCTTGCCCTCACCTAAAAGGCTTTTCCATGGCCCTGCTCCTTCGAACTGAAAACTCCAAACTCAGAACTCAACCTTGGGGACCCGGAATTCGCAGGAATGGGAGTCGGACAGCTGCTTGTACCCAGCTCAACGGCAAGGCCACCCCCATCCCAGGAGAGCAAGCCCTTCCGTGTGTCCAACCCACTCCTCACGTCTCGTGGGTGTTAACTGGCTACCCCTGGGCCTGTTCCAGGGGAACACAGACGCAGAGGCCGGGCCGGGGGAGAACACACAGCCCCTCCCTGCTCCCTCGGTACCTTCTGGGGAGGAAATGGTGGAAGAGAGCGGTGTCCCCGTGCAGGAGGACTGGTCCACACCTCCCGATGAGGATAAGGTCAGATTCTCGCTGTCGGGAGTGACACCACATTCCTGGGGCAACAAGGGAGGCAAGTCAGGTGCACTGGAGGGCGGGTGAACGGGCAGGGGCCGTGAGGACAGAGGAGGAGGAAAGGGGGCGCTGGGGGGGGACCGAGGCACAGCATCTGCTGGGGCCACACAAAACCCCCAGCTCAGGTGACACAGGTCACCCAGCAGCTGTGACATGGGAACACCCCAGGTTTCCCCAGGGTTATAAACAGCTTTTCTTCTGAAGGAAAAGAATACAAAAGCAGCAGAGGCCGGCCTGTTGGCTGGGCACCTCCACATGGCTGTCGGGTTGGTTCCAGTCCAGTGGATTGGACACCACACCCCCCTCCCCTCAACTGGCCCCTGACAGCCACCTGCCCAGTCACCTGGGCAGGCGGCCGCACCCCATCCCAGGCAGGTGGCTAATCCTATGAGTTCTATCTGCCCAACACATTCGTTCTGACTTTAGACCCGGCATCTCCTCCCGCCTGGGCTCCTGGAGCAGCTCCTGGGTAGGCCTGTCCCCCGGCTCCACCTCCACCCTCTGGCCTGGGCCTAGAGCCTCCTTTCCCAGACATGCGTCCGCAGAGCGCGCTGACCCTGCTCTGGCCTCTGTGCAGGCGTTATCTTTAAATACAGCAACTCCACCTCTGGGCTCAACACACTCTCTCTTATCTGTCATAGTGACCCACGGTGCCATCAACGTGCATTTTTTTATTTACTGCCTTTTAAATATATTTTGTTTGTTTATTTATTTATTTTAGAGAGGGGGAAGGGAGGGAGAAAGAGAGGGAGAGAAACATCCATGTGTGGTTGCCTCTTGTGCGTCCCCGACTTGGGACCTGGCCCGCAACCCAGGCCTGTGCCCTGACTGGGAAATGCACAGGTGACCTGGTTTGCAGCCAAAAGGAGCTTGTTACCTTTCGTCACCACCCTAGCCTGCTCTCAAGAATATGAGAGCGGCCCTGGCTGGTGGCTCAGGGGATAAGGCGCCGGCCTGCGAACCCAAAGGTCGCTGGTTCGATTCCCAGCCAGGGCACATAACCAGGTTGCAGGCCAGGTCTCCAGCCAGGTCTCCAGCCAGGTCTGTAGCTGGGGGCAGGTGAAAGGCAACCATACATGGATGCTTCTCTCCCTCTCTTCCTCCCTCCCTGCCCTTCTCGCTGAAAAGAATGAATAAAATCTTAAAAAAATAGAATATGAGAGCTTCCAGGCAAGGGCTTTGGCGGGGTCCCCACTGCTGCTGTCCTCAGCACAGGGCAGTGACAGGGAAACAGCACAGGCTTTGCCCTGAACGAGGGAATCGAACAAAACCATGGCCGCAGTCTCAGGGAGGGTTCCAGGGAGTTTGGTGAGCGAATGGCAGCAGGTGGCCCTGGGGGGGCGGGTGCTGGGGTCCGACCCCTGGACTGGGAGGGCCACGCCGTTACCTCTTCTAGCTGCTGAGACGGTGGCGGCGACAGGCGCGTCTCAGACTCGCTGCAGGAGCGCTCGTCCTCCTCTTCAGGCAGCGCGGAAGAATTCTGGGACACCGACCTGCCAGAGCCGAGGACAGCGGCTGAGCCTGGCCACCAGGGACCGTGGGGGGACAGGGCCCGGGGAGCAGGGAGGTGTGAGGCGCGCTCTCCTGGGCGTCAGAGCCCTGCGTGTTCTCTTCCTTTCCTCCCATGGCCTAAGTTTGAACTTGGGAAATGCCACTGACAGCTTCAGCATCTTCTTAGTTTCGTCTACAAAACGCCTTCCTTTGCTCCCTCACGGCGAGCTCACCCCGGCGTGGGCCCAGCAGATCCACGAGCTCAAGGCTTCAGCCTTCAGACTGAGGGGTGCTCCCTACCCCCCCCCCCCGGCAGAATGTATAATAGACCCGCCTGCCTGGATCCTCCCAAGTCCCCGGGTGCCATCCTTTTCCTCCCCTAAGGGGTGCGATAAGCCTCCCCCGGGTGCCGGCCGCAGCTCTGCAGGGAAGGGGGGCTCTGGGAACAGCCCAGAGGGTCCCAGTGCCCAGGACAGGGGCCAGTGCCAAGCAGGACAGGGACAGTTGGAAGCGCCCCCTCAGGACCCCGGGCCGACCCCACAGGGTGCCGGCTACTCACTTGGAGAGACTCCTTTTGAGCTTCAGCCCTTGGCTGCTGCTGTCCGACAGGCGGTCGAGCGGGGAGAGTGTCCGGACAGGCGGCAGGTGGCCTTCGCTGCCGTAGGCGGGCAGCACTCCCGAGAGGTGGGCATCTCCCAGCATGTGGAGCGGGGGCACCGCCGGGGAGGGCGTGAGGGGCCCGTGGAGGGCCTCCAGGAGAGACACCACTTCGTAGCCTGGAGGGATGTTCTCTGAGGACTGGGGATCACACAGGCAGAACAATGAACACCCGTTTCACAGAGCGATCTTGCGTGCTCTGTGCTGGGAAAATGCCTCTTCTCACACCTGGTTTGGGGTCTGTAAACGCGGCTTCTGAACCAGAGACCAAAGACAGGTAACACCTGAAAGGACCACGTGTTCCTAGACTCTGCTTACATGTGACCTTTTCCTGAATAATGCTTACTTTGATCATAATAGAAATATACATTTGTTACGGGAAATTTGGAAACTACATAGAAGCAGAAAGGAGGGGGAAAACCATCAATGATCAAGTCACCCAAAATAATGTTACTAGCATTCTGCCTATTTTCTTCCAATTTTTTCCTTTGTACCATTTGCACAGTTGCAGCCTGTCTGTCAGGAATAGTTTTATATCCTGCTTATTTCACCCAATAGAAATATGTTCCTTCATACATGTCCCCTTTTCAATGGCACCGAGGGTCCCTATTGGTCCCACCGTGCTGGGGCTGACTTGTGTCCAACATTTCTGACCGAACAGTCTGAGGAATGTCCCTGTGCATAAATCTCTTTTTTTTTTTCCAGATTATTTTCTTGATATTAAATTCTTGGAGCTTAGAGTGCCAGGTATAAATCTGTTTAAGGCTCTTGATATATGAGGTCTGTCTGGAAAGTATAGAGCCAATGTGGATATAATTAACAGTTTTGGGATAGACTTTGTATATAGCTGTTCTGTTTTTTTTCAACAGTCTTTCTAGTTACACTCCCAAAAGCAGAAGAGGAAAACCTTAAAAAGGCTTTCAAGTTTGAAAAGTAAAAAATAGTATCTCATTTTAATTTTTGTATTGTTGATTTTCAATGGGTCTGACTTTTAAAAAGTAACTGTTAGCTCATTATGTTTCCACTTCTGAGAATTTTTCCACTTTTGAGAACTATCCTTTGAGCATTTATCTGCATTTTATTCAGGAGCTACAGCAATGCTATGAGCCTTTCCTCCGATGGAAGTGTTGCAAACACATTTTTGTTCTTTAAATGGTTGTTTGCCTTTTAATTTTGGTCATCTTTTACACATCTGAAGTTTTACATATTTTACAAGATTTTATTCATTATTGTTAGAGAAAAGGAAAGAGGAGGGAAGAACGGGAGAGAAACATCCATGTGTGGTTGCCTTTCACCTGCCTCCAGCTGGGGAACTGGCCGGAGACCTGGCTTTCAACCTGGTTATGTGCCCTGGCTGGGAATCGAACCAGCAACCGTCTGAAGTTTTAAAATTTGTGTGTGGTAAAATCTGCACAGTCTTTTTTTTTTTTCTTTGAAGCTTAGAGAGCCTCTCCCATCCAAAGTCCATCCAAGAGTCACTGACAGATAATTTATTTGGTTTTTGATGTTTTGCTTGGTTGCATTGTTTGCCATATAGTCCCCTGGTTACTGCAGGTGGAATCTGTTATATCTGGTAAGGCGTAAAGCACTAAACTGATCTTTCCTTTCCAAGTAGCTAACTAACTATCCCAGTACCACTTTCCAGACCGTAGATCTCTTCCACTACCCTGTAAATGTAAAGAACGTCAGCATCTGCTGGGCTGTAGCTACACAGCTCCGAGCCTTCACTGCAATACTCTGCCTTCCACTCCAAATGGAGAAGATTTTATCTGCTGGGCTCCTAGCCCCTGAAGCCATGAAATGGGATAAAAAAAAGCAGCTCTGCCCTGGCCGGTGTGTCTCCATGGACTGGGCACCGGCCTGGGAGCGGAAAAGGTCTCAGGTTTGATTCCCAGTCAGGGCTCAGGCCTGGGTGGCGGGCCGGGTCCTCAGCTGGGGGCGTGGGAGAAGCAACCACACATTGATGTTCCTCTCCCCGTCTTCCTACCTCCCTTCTCCTCTCTCTAAAAATAAAGAAATAAATGGGACACATGTAATACAACAGCCATTAAATAAATACGTACGTAAATAAAAAGAAAGTTTTCTAAAAAAGCCATTCCTTCTTCGAGGATTCAGATAAAGACCGTAAACCATAAATCCTGTTTCAATCTGGAAGAGCCAGTCCTGGGACACCTGGGTCCCGAGCTGGAAAGGGGTTTCGAGATCAGTATCCGCGTGTCCTGGGCAATGCAGGTTGGTTTTATTGCGACTTGGTCTCCGCCAGGTTTGGTTACTGGCTGTAAAGTGGTACAAAGAGGGCCGTGCCTGCCTGGCGGGGCACTGGTTCTGGGCCCCACGTACCGAGTGCTCTTCAGAGTCGGATGTCTGGGAGGAGATGATGGGGTTGAAGCTGGTTGGGGACAAGGGACCCAGCTTTTTCCTCATGGCGCGGATCTGCAGCAGAGCCCGGAAGGCTGTGAAGAAGGGAAAGGACGCTCAGGACACCTGCAGCAGTCAGACGGAGACCGAGGCCCCCTCCTGGCGCCGGTGGGCTGGCAGACCCGCGGGCTTACGCAGTCGGCAGATGGGGCAGTTGTTGGCCTGGTAGCGCAGGGTGTCTGCACAGGTGTTGCACAGGCAGAGGTGGCGGCAGGGCAGGATCAGGGTGTCCCGCACGTCCGAGAGGCACACCACACACTCGGCACTGTTGTCGCTCACCTCGTCCTCAGCTACCTGGCCGGGAGACGGGGTGACAGACAGACTTTCTCACCAGGCCGTTGGCCTGAGGGCCTGAGACAGGCAGTAAGAACATCCTACACTTATTTACATCGGACTTTTCAGTTCACCAAGTGTGTCCACAGACTCAGGTTCACTAATTCGGGCAACTGTCACGTCCAGCTCATCCCACGCGGCTCTGGTCTGGCCCTGTCTGACTGAGCTGGGGGGCCATGGAGACCACCCCGGGAAGAAAAGGGGTTTAATGACAGTGTCCAGAAAGCCCTGCGGGCAAACAGCGGGCGTGGGTTAGTTGTCTGCACAGGCCTGCTGTTTGCATCTCCAAAGTGACTTAAGTATAATCCTCTGAGACGAGGAATAGGACAAGACCCTGCTAGGGCCCAACAGACCCCGGGGCTGGCACGGACATTCCCAGCCCCTGGCTTTCTCGGAGGCTTCTCTTGCGCCGCCCCTGCGGGGATCGCGGGTAGAACCTGCCTTGGAATCCTGTGTGTTGTACTTGTTTTCAATCCCATAGATCTCCTGCAGCAGGTAGCTGACCCCGTCTACCTGGGGAGCAAACAGAGAAACAAGTTCAAGTTCAAGGGCTGACTCTACTGAGAGATGAGGGTGGGAACTCACCCTGCCTCCAACCCAACTTCGTGACTATGGATTACAGACTCACAGTGAAAAAAAGTCAAAGGCCTAGACAAGCAAAGGATGCTTTTATTTACTTAGGTTTTCTCTCTGAGAGGTTTGATTCACCACCAGCACACCGACAGGGGGCCCAGAGACTCACACACACAGCAATAGCTGTCCTGCCCCTTGCTACTGCCGACAGTTAAGAAAGGTGTAAACTAGCCCTGGCCGGTGTGGCTCAGTAGATTAAGCACCAGCCTGTGAACCAAAGAACCAAAGTCGCTGGTTCAAGCCCCAGTCAGGGCACATGCTTGGGTTGCAGGCTGGGTCCCTGGTTGAGGGTATGCAAGAGGCAGCCACACATTTATATTCCTTTCCCTCTCTTTCTCCCTCCTTTAATAAAAATTTAAAAATAAAAAAATAAAGGCATTGCCTAGAAAAAGATGGAAGAACATGCCTCCAAATGTATCGCAGTGGCTCTGCAATAAAGGTTAGGTTTAGACGTTATGGAAATAAAGAAACAGAATGGGAAGAAAGGAGAAATGGGCAAGGGAGAGAGGGAGGCCCCCTCCCGCGCCACGGGGTCTCCAACATGCAGCAAAATCACACCTCTTGGCCTTGCTTCTTAAAACTGCAACGTCAACATCCAGTTTCCTGGCCACTAAGCTGGGCCATGTCAGCGCTAAGCTGGCCCTTCCCTTGTTCCTTTACCCGAGGCCACTCCCCTCCTCTACCTGGCTTCTTCCCTAAGACCCAGCCTGTCCCTGACTTTGTACCCACTTTCTAGCTTGACGAACGCTGCTGCTCATGCCAGTCTAGCAACAGAGACAGGGCAACCGTCCCTTGAGCAGCCCGCTGTCCACACCCCAGGCTCCCTGCACAGCGGGGGCTCAGGATCTGTTTGCTCTGCTGCTGATCTCAAAGCCTGTTGTATCGCAGTGACTACATTAGAAAGGACGCTGTTCACTGATTTGTACAAAGGTATTATTGACCACTAGTGACCTCGTTAAGTGGGGATAGCACTTAGCCCCCCAAAATAAATAATGTAGGATTTCAGGAGCCCATCACACGGGAGGGGCCTGCCAACGTCCCAGGGACCCTGCCCCTCCTCACCCTCCCTGGCCGGCCTGGTCCATCTGCAACAGTGGGCAGTGTGGCACCAGCTGGGGTAGGACCCCTAGCGGACAGTGCAGAACCTCCAGCTCATCATTCTGGAGGGGGCAGCACACCCTGATGCTTAGAAAAGCCTTGGTCAGATAAATTGAGCCAAGGGCTCTAACTGGCCCTGAGATGGACCTCAGCACTTTATTCCTTAGCTTGACATATCTCAGGCCTGGTATTTCAGATAAAAGGAACCTAATGTCAGGACACAAATCGTGTCCTTTCACCTCAAGAATCCTTTGCTCAGATAATGGCTGGCTCAACACCAACAACTCTGGGCCAATAAAGACACCACTAGTCAGTATTCCTTTGAGGCCACCCACGTAGTTTCTAATATATAAACGTGTGCCCTTTTGTTGTTGTTTGATTTAGAAAAGGGGGTGGGAGGAAAAGAAGTGTCCTTAGCAAAAGAGCAAAGGAGGCAAGAAAAGAAAGACAGAGAAAGAAAGAAAGAAAAACAGGAAGAAAGCAAGTAAGCAGGCAGGAAGGCAGGAGGGAAAGAAAGAGAGAAAGAGAGAGGAGGCCAGTGGTCCCTGGCCCCATACTCACTACTTGCTTCTGTTTGAGGGGCTTGACGCAGAAAGTCCCGTCCGTGTGCTGGAATGAGAACACGGCAGAGAAGGGTGGGTCGCCAGAAAGCCCCAGCTGTTCACTCTTCCTTCTCTCCACTGCCCCCACCCGCCCCGAGCCCAGGCAGCGAGCAGTAAGGGTGACAGGCGTCCTCCCACACAAAACTTAAACATGCTAAAGTGAGGCCCGCAAAGTCACTCATGTACCTTTTCAAAAGTGCCCAGTAGCACGTGGCAGTGGCCAAAATACTCTGAAAGAAAGAAACGCACATGGATGGGGAAGAAAGCCAAGTAATAGACTCAGATGCCCACCGACCTCCCCCAGTTCCCTGCGCTGTCACACAGGGGTGACCCTGTCGGCCTGAGGGCCTTGGGAACACAAGTGCGGGGGGCAGGTGCAGACACGGCCCAAGTGACCCCCACAGAGGAGGCCACAGCTGCCCGGGCCTTGTGCCACAGAAGGGCCTAGTGTCGGCAGCAGGAGACAGGGTGTCCGTACCATCTCCTTCATCCACCACCGCTTGGACCACTAAGGGGTAAACCTCTCGGTCCAGATCGAAGCCAAGCTGAAGGGAAAGAAAAGGAAGTGAGAACGAAGAAGGCCTTCCCTGTTTAGCCAGCACAGGCACCCATCAGAAGGGGGCAGGAACCTCATTTCCACTCCTTCAACCCTGTAGCTGCCTGGGATCCAAGGCCACCAGTTTCTTTTCCAAGTCTCCTAGAGGCACACCCTGTAACCTCTAGGTTCTTTTCTTGGAGTGCGGATTTCCTGAAATACCCTAGGCTAACGGGCCAGTTTGGGCAGAAATATCATGAGGTCGGGTATATCCTTTTAAGAGCATGGAGGAGTTACAAAGCGTGACCTTCGAGCACCTGGGCAGCCCATGCACTGCTGGCCGAGGCCCCAGCAAGCTGCCAGGCCCACTCCAGTCTCCGAGCAGAACCTGCCCCACGCCTGCCCCAGCTCACCTCCTCCTCAGCCCACTGCGACGGGTCCACGGTGTGGGAGGGCAGGCAGAACTGCTGGCACACCCCTCGCTTGTAGTGCACCGTCTCCGACTGCAGGCTGCTGTCTTTGGGGACGTAGCTGTGGATCGGGGTAGGGAGCGAAGTGTGAGTCTTTATGCAGCCCGGACGCCTCTGACCACCACCTCCGGCCTTAGCCTGTTGTCAATTATGACCAGACTCTGGGCATAGAATGGAACGGAATAGAATAGAATGGAATAGAACGGAATAGAATAGAATAGAATAGAATAGAATAGAATAGAATGGAATGGAATGGAATGGAATAGAATGGAATAGAACGGAATAGAATAGAATGGAATGGAACGGAATGGAGTAGAATAGAATGGAATGGAATGGAATAGAATAGAATGGAATAGAATAGAATAGAATGGAATGGAATGGAATAGAATGGAATAGAACGGAATAGAATAGAATGGAATGGAACGGAATGGAGTAGAATAGAATAGAATGGAATGGAATAGAATAGAATGGAATAGAATAGAATAGAATGGAATGGAATAGAATAGAATAGAGTAGAATAGACCTCCTTTGTTATCTACTGCCTTTGCTTTTGCTTGGTCATGCTTTTAAAACTTAACTATGCAACCCATCCAGACACGGAAAGGCAGCTTAACAGTTTTCACAGCATCTTAACAACCCGAGGGCTATGCTGCCAGCCGCCACTGCCCCCACCAAGCACAGTTTAAAGGGGAACAGAGCAAAAGTGGGGTTCTGTGGAGGAAAATACGAATTCAAGAGCCAGACGGCACCTGGCTGTAGAAGAGTTCTCCCCCCAGAGGAGCGTGTTGCCCTCCTACCTGGCAACACCGTTCTGGAACTCCTCGGTGGCCTGGTAGTAGAGGGTGATGGCCACGCGGGCGTCCGTGTCAAAGGTAAACTCCACGTTGTAGTGGCCCCTGGCCCTGCTGGCCTCTTCCCCTGGGGTCTTCACTTCCTCTACACACCTAGAAAACCACGAAGACTCAGCCTGCGGTGGGTGGCTGATCAGCTTTTTAAATTTATCTTTTTTTTTTTAACCTAACATATTGTGGGCTTCTCTCCTTTACATTTCCACTCAGTTTTTATTTTCCTGTCGGTTTGCTTTGCCACTTTCATATTACAGGTGTTCCTTACTCATCTGAGACTTTTTGGTTGTCTACTTCTGTTTAAGACACAAAAGCCCTGACTGGAACCTCAAGTGCGCAGTGGGGCCTGGGGACACAGGCTTCCCTGGGAGCTAGCCAAGTCTCTCGAGCAAACTCCAGTGCATCCCGTGGTCTTTCCATCGGGGTGGGGACCATTCCTCTGTTTTCTGATCAAGGCCTGGCTGCCGGCCTTCTGGAGGTGGGGGTGCAGGCTGAAGGGCTGAGGGCCCAGTGGACCTAAAGTCACTTATGCCCTGACGTTAGTGTTGCATCCAGCCCTTAGCTGGGCCAGGGTCCCCAAGTCCAGGGGTTCTCTGAACCTTTCCGCCGGCTGCTTGCAGGGTGTGCAGGGGGCAGCCTGGCTGTGCAGCGTAAGGTGAGGTCGGACTACCTCTTCAGCACTTTCCACCGTGAATCCTCCTTCCGTTGCCTTCCACCCTGATGGCCAGAGGCACCTGGCACTGCCAGTCCCCGAGCCTCCAGGGATGTCACTGAACACACCGGGCTGCTCTTCGCATCTTCTGCTTGTTCAGGGTTCCGACCCCTTGGATCTGCTCAATCACCCTCTGTTCCCAGCTTCGGACATTTTGTTTCTGCCGCTGCTTTCCCAATCTCCTAATTCTTGTGGATTATGCTTTTAAAAGCACTCTTCAGTGGCGTTTTGGGAGGAAGCATAAGTAGAAGTCCAGTCCTCCAACTTCACCGGGAAATCTGAGACCCAGAACTTACTCTGTTCCCATTCTCTCAGAAAACCAAAACCAAGACGCCCCTCACCCTACCAGTCACTGAGCGCCAGGTGCTTTCCCTTCCATTATCTCCTGCGCTTTTGACAGCAGCCAGGAAAGCTACGATTATTACCCCTTTTGCCCATGGGAAACCTGAGGTGCAGGCAGGCAGCCCCGGGGCTGGAGCTGCCGGGACCCCTGCTCCCCAGCAGGGCTCTGGCACTTTCAGCTGCTGCAGCTGCTGCCCCAGCACCTGCCTCCGTCAAACATGAGGGCAGGTCACGTGACGACAGACACACAGGGGACAGAGGCGCCTCCACCGGTCCTGTCCTCGGGGACTGTCCTGCCGCAGGGGTGCCTCCTTGGCTCCCCTGTCCCCAGAGCTGACCCCAGGGTGGGGAGAGTACTTAGGGAAGCAATAAAAACTTCAGGGAGAAATAAAGTATAAACATGAAGAGAGAGAAGATAGATTAGTGGTTGCTCAGGCCTAGGAGAGGGGTTTTGGGGACATGGGAAGTGACCACTAATGAGTGTGAGGTGTCTTTGGGGGTGAAGAAAATGTTCTGAAGTTAGATAAAGTGATCATGGTACACGTCTGTGAATATACCGAAAACCACAGGACTGTGTGCTGTGCGGTGCGCGTAAATAGTATCAATAAAGTTGTGACAGTAAAGCAGCATTATCGGAGAGAAATCAACTTCCTAGTGCTAAGAAGGCTGACCTGAACAAGCATAAAATGGTCCTCGACACCTCCAGGACCTCTGGTTTGCCCTCAGGAGCCCTGCCTGCCCGGGAGCTGAGGGCTGGGCAGAGTGTGGCACCTGTGTAAAAGGGAGGCCACCTGGGTACAGCACAGAGGGGGCGAATCAAGGACAGTGTCGCTGATGGAGATGAAGCAACCAATCCGGGCACTCTGCGCTCCTGGTGGGGCTGGTGCAGAGATTAAGAATCAAAGTATAGCCCTGGCTGGTGGCACAGTGAATGGGCGCCGGCCTGCAAACCCAAAGGTCGCTGGTTCGATTCCCAGCCAGGGCACATCACCAGGTTGCAAGCCAGGTCTCCAGCCAGGTCCGTAGCTGGAGGTAGGTGAAAGGCAACCGTGCATGGATGTCGCTCTCCTTCTCCGTCTCTCCCCCTTCCCCTCTCTCTAAAAATAATAAATGTAATCTTTTAAAAAAAGAATCAATGTAAACGGTAAATATAAACAATAAACAAGAATTTCAGATCTAAGTTCAAACGTCACATCTTTACACAGGCTTGTTCAGGTATCTGCAAGATTCACTTTTTCCCTCAATTGTTTTTCTTTTTGTAGAAATATTCATAAAGCAGAGCCAGGAGTGACTGCCTCCGGGAAGGGGCAGAGCGCACAGGGACCGGGAGCCCCTGCCCGCAGCGCGTGAGCTCCCGGACTTACTTCACGAGCCTCAGCGTGTCCTTCCGAATGTTGATCAGGCTTCTTAGCGTCTTCACCGGCTCCTGGGGAGGGGGCGCAGCGTAAGGAAACTGTCAGAAACAAAGCAGAAGGCCGTGTGTTTATAAAGACAGGACGTCCCTCAAGGGTAGCTGGGGGCTTGGGGTGACGAAGACAGCCTTTCGAGGTGGGGGAGGCAGGGCCAGTTGCCCAGCTGCGGGAGGATGCTGGCTGGCATCTGACTATCGAGGGCTCAGCTAGGGGAACTGGGATTTGAATTGGCATCAAGGAGCAAGATTTATCTGCCTTTCCCATTCTGTGACGCATATCTGAGCCGGCATTTAGAATGCGGATACCTAATAAATACGCCTGCTGCAGTTCCAAATACCAACATGCCGTGGCCGAGCCAATCACAACAGGCTTTTCTGCCTGACCTGGGCCTGGGAGCCGGACCAGCAAGATTTTTCCTCCAGTGAAGCCACATGGTATCTTAGGAATTTAGGGGCTGCAAACGGACGAGAGGGCCAGCTCGGGCTCAGAGCCAGGGCCCGTGGTCAGACACGAGGTCAGACATGAGCCAGTTCCCTCACAGCGCGTCTGTGTGGCAGGGGTCCTTCCAACGTGGACCAAGAGCGCATCGGGGTCATGGAAGGTTTGTGGTTGTCCAACGTTCACCTTACAGGTTCACTCTTGGGGTTCTTGGGATTGATGATAATAAGGACATAAGAGAGGAGGAACAGTGACAAATATAACTGGAAACTGCTTTCAGAAGATTAAGAATGATTTTAAATGTCCCCAGTATTGTTCTGATGCATTTGGGGGCAATAAATATTTTTCGCATGTAGTTTACAGAAAACCTACAAGTCTGGGTGCTGTTTGAAGAGTCTGTCTGCCTCCTGGCATGGCTGGGGGGCCCGGCACCCCCACGACACCCTCATTGGCCCTCATAGACTTTGGTTCTTTCACCTAGAAGACATAACCTATAGCACATCTGGCTTTAGGGGCTCAGTGTGATTGCAGATAATTAATTAACGGGCATGAACGTGACCCTTAAGAAAACACACTCAATCTAAACTTTCAGATGTACATCCAAATGACCCATTTGGTGGGTACTGAATCGCAACCTTTTATGTTTTTCACTGATACATTAGGCATCTCATTCAATCAAAATACATGACAGTTGGTTTTCCTAATCACAAAGTAATGCATATTGAAGCAGGAAACTTGAAAAATGCAAAAAGTACAAAATCGGCCATCATTTTTCACTTAGTGACACCAAAGTTAATAGTGGAGACCATCTTCCTGGGTAGCCTCCCACCCGCCCCCCTGCCAGCCCACCTACCCATCTCAGCGCTTGAAACTGTGTGTCCTCTTTTAAAGCCCTTTTCCCTTAGGAGGGCGCGGTGAGCATATTTGTCAAGTCTGGAATTTGACAGTTCGACCACACATGTTAGTGATAGGAGCCTGTGTGATTTAATCAATTCCATGTCCCCCAATGTTTTACGTTGGTTTTACTTTTTCTTTCTTTCTTTTCTTTCTCTCTCTCTTTTTTTCTGCTATGAATGTTGTGGTGAGTGCCTACATTGCTGCATGCATGTTTGATTACTTCCTTACGACAAATTGCTAGATGTGGGATTACTGCATCAAAGAGGAAGCATATTTTTAAGACTTTTGAAAATCTTGTTGCCAAACTGTTCTCTACGAAGCTGATTCCCAGCAGCAGCAGATCTGGAGGCTCTGGCCCAGGGGAGCTAGGCCCCTTGGTCAGGTCCCACCCAGGGCCTGTTTCCCCACCCCCACGTCCAGCCGTGGCCTGTCACACTGAAGGAATTTAAAACAAGCTTAAAACAAGCTTCAGCCAAAGGTAATTAGGCAGGAAAATCCGACACAAATGCTAGTCTATTCCAAAGCCAACATAAATGACTTTGGGATTAAAAACATTTTTTCCTGGAGTGGCGAAGTTAATTATATACATCTGCACAGGTACTTGGGAAGGAGCTGAAAGAAAGAAAAGAAAAGAAAAAAAAGAAAATGATTCTCCACACCCTCCAAGAAAGAAAAACAATAGGAATGGGGCAGGGACACAAAAACCCTGTTCTCAGTTTTCCACTTAGAATATTTATTACCTGAGCTAGTTCTGTGGCCTAAAGGTACAGACGCATCGGGTTTGGTTCGTAAGGCCCCGAGCAGACGCGCCTCATCTTTTGTCCACCTGCCTTCTCCCGAAGCCTGTCTTCTCCACGAGAAGGGCAATGCAACTCTAGAAGCTGCACTAGGTGTCTTTCATAGCTGTTCGGTCTACTTGCTCTGGAATGATGTCTGAGACATGGGAAGACGTCCCGTAAGCCTGTGCTGAGCTGGAGGCAGAAGCCAGGGTGGCAGAGGCCTGGCAAGCTCCCCTGGGGGGGCCTGGGGGAGGCTGTGCTCCAGCAGAGCTGCTGGCTGGGATGTGCGGGCGCTGGCACCCAGGGGAACAACTCTAGCACGTCCTCCTGGTCTCCACTCGCTCCCCGAGGTAGTAAGCCATCGACTGAGCATCTACCGTAAGCCAGGCATCATGCTGGGTTCTTTAGATCTCTTTTTTCATTTTACTTTATTTGACTATGGCAAAATACACATCAGATAAAGCGAGTCACCTTGACTGTGAGCATTATTTAAGGACAGTCGCATGCCCTGCTCCCTCGTTACCACCATCTCCAGCCTAGGTGTGTCCTTACTTAACACCCCGTGTCTGCTGTGCCCACCCAGTTATGAGTCCCTGGAGGACCCCTTGACTCACAGGAGGAGCTCAAAGGTATGCTGGGTGACTGAATGAGTGGAGGTGGTCAGTAGGAACATCTCTGTTTTGCTTACAAAGAAGGAGACTCCAGATTCATGTCACTACCGGAGGTCCCAGGGCTGGTGATCAGCAGGATTAGGACCCCCCACCCAAGGCGTAAGGACAAGGCTCACTGATAACACAGAGGTTTCTCCTCTATTTACCTTTCTTTCTTTGTAAAGATTTTATTTACTTATTTACTTATTTATAGAGAGGGGAAGAAGGGAGGAGGGCAAAGGAATAGAAACATCAATATGTGGTTGCCTCTCACATGCCCCCAACTGGTGACCTGGCCCACAACGCAGGCACATGCCCTGACTGGGAATCGAACCAGTGACACTTTGGTTCGAAGACTGGCGCTCAGTCCCCTGAGCCACACCAGCCAGCGCATCCTCTATAGATCGTTTGCAAAGGACTGTTCATTCCATGCTCTCACTGTGCCCTGCCAGGCCTGGGGTTTGGTGGAGGGCCAGGGACAACTCTCTTAGCTCCATCTACAGGGGCAGAGCCCTGGCAGTACGCGTCGGGTCCCCTGCACTGGCCCACCGCCCTCCCTGGGCTGGCCTGCAGCCTGCACACTAAAATAAGCCCAAATCTGAGAGCAGTTTAAGTCCCAAACACGTCAAGCCCAGGATGGGAGTACAGCATGGGTTCAGCCTGATGAAGTCCTTCTCTGGGCCCAGGGCAGTCACCACCCAGGCTATGTGATAACTGGGCACCTTCCCCTGGCCTTTTCCCCTGAAGTCCATCAGTTAGTTTCCTCTCCCAAGGGCCTTTTGCTGGCAAAGTGCCATCTGGTGACCGAATGCGGAACTGCCACTGTGGACTTGCGTGTGTACACTAATATGCAGGTATATACCAACCATATAGCCTAGATGTTTTAAAAATCTTTTAACAAAGGTTTTATTCATTATTTTTAGAGAGAAGGATAGGGAGGGAGGAAGGAAGGGAAAGAAACATCAACGTATGGTTGCCTTTCACCTGCCTCCAGCTACGGACCTGGCTGGAGACCTGGATATGTGCCCTGGCTGCGAATCAAACCGGCGACTTTTGGGTTCACAGGCTGGCACCTTATCCACTGTGCCACCAGCCAGGGCTGTCCTAGACATTTTTAATTTAACCTGTATTGAATCTTTTCTATTACTATTTAGTCCAGAGCAATCACCACGCTGTTGTCCATGTCCATGAGTCCTGTTTCTTTTCTGCTCAGTCTTTTCACTCTCTAACCTTTCCTCATCTTAGATATGTTTAAGCCATTCTAATTTCAGACATTTCGTTAAACTACCCCTATGAATGCACTCAGTTTTGCTGTAAAAAATATGGTCACGATGCATATTAGAGAGTAGGCTATCTTGTTTCAGTTGTATTTTATAGGGCAATTCGTATTAAATCTATAAAAAGGACTATAATCTACTAAAAATAAATAACTTAATTAAAATGTTAAAAAAAATTTTTTTTAAGGTTTTATTCATTATTTTCAGAGAGAAGGGCAGGGAGGGAGGAAGGAAGGGAGAGAAGCACCAATATATGGTTGCCTTTCACCTGCCTCCAGCTACAGACCTGGCTGGAGACCTGGCTTGCAACCTGGTTATGTGCCCTGGCTGGGAATCGAACCAGCGACCTTTGGGTTCTCAGTCCAACGCCTACCCACTGAGCCACACCAATCAGGGCTAAAACTTTTTTTTTTTTTTTTAAGTATAAAAGGCGCTAACATGCTCTATTTGTTTCCGGCCTCTCACCCCCGATTTGGCCCCCAGGAGCCCCTTCAGGTGTCACCTGTGCCTTTTGACCCGCCCCATTATTTTCTGAGCAGGTGTCCCAGGTTCACTTTGGGTTTCCCCTGTCCTATTC
Source organism: Noctilio leporinus (assembly GCA_004026585.1). Taxonomy (NCBI): domain Eukaryota; kingdom Metazoa; phylum Chordata; class Mammalia; order Chiroptera; family Noctilionidae; genus Noctilio; species Noctilio leporinus. The sequence goes on along the minus strand of PVIW01001299.1, from coordinate 146,971 downwards.
CTGGGAGCGACCATGTCTGAGACCAGATCTCAGGAGCGAGGCTGCTTCTCAGAGAAGCCAGCCTCCACCGCCCTTTGCTTCCGGCAGTTTCCAGCTTTCACTATTAGAAACAATGATGCAATGAACAGTTTCAAAAGGAATTAATTTAAAAGGGAGGGGAGAGGGAAAAAGAAAACAAATTAACTATGCACTCATGCAGTTTTCACTTGGAAAATAGAAAGCCCCAAATGCCAAAAATCTGCTTCCAAAGAGAAAGATTGCCTTAGACAATTAATAATTAAAATAAGAAGGTACTCGTTTTCTGTATTAGCAGACGTGTAATATTCACGCCAGAGAATCAATCTAATGATCGTTACTAGGGAGAACAGCATCCGGGTCGTGTGAATAACTCGCTCACAGCACAACATAAACCCTCTCTTGTATAGACTTTAGAGCTTTTGTATTTAAATTTCAGTTCCTTTTTACTTGACTCCTGGTTATTTTCTCAGCTTTCTCTACTTCCTCTCTTCTCAGAAATGCAGTGTGTCCAACACTTGCCGGTAGGTATTTTTAGACTGGGGACACTTTAGAACATTTTCTTAGATCGGTGTCAGGGGAGGACCGTTTCGCCTCTGCGGCAAATGCAGGCAAATCTGCCTCTTGACGCAGCTGCCGCCCAGAGGCGGGCTGCATGAGGCCTGCTATGGACCAGAACGTCAACGAGCTATATTTACAGCAGAAAAACCCCCTTTTCGCTCATTTTCCACCCAATGCCTGTGGGTTGCTCACCACCACGGTAGAAAGGTGGTCACAAAGCTGACAACATGCAAAATGTGCTTTCTGCACAAATCAGAGACCTGAGGGAGACCCCAAGCGGGCATGGCAAGGTGACCGCCTCACAAAGACGCTCTGTGTCCAGGTTCAGTTACCAAGGGTTTTGGCCAGCAAAGCAGCCCATGTATACGTATAGTCTGTTAACAACTCTGCTAGATCCCCTGGCAGGGGGAACCCAGAACCAATGTCACGGCTATGTGACATGCGACCCTTTCCACAATGTTTCAGGCCCAGTGTGAGGATGCTCAATGCACCCATTCTCTCTGTTCATCTCAATCGTGACAAGAAAGCACCCGTCATATAACCATCAAGGCCCGCTGTCCCCATCCCCTCCCCACCCCCCGCCCCGCCGCCCGCCCATTCTGGTTTGGTCTTGACTCACTTGGGGAGTACTGAGCCCAGGCACCCTTCCCGCACCACCCTGACATCAGTGTTCCTGTGGGGCTCTGTGTACTGTTTTGATGACAAACGCCACTGACTTGACTTCCGGTTCCTTACTGAGAGGGGCCCCTCCCAGCAGGACAAAACATTCCCCGGTGGCACTGTACTGCCAAAATAAAAGGACCTTCCTCAGGGTGAGCTGGTCTCGGAGACAAAGGGTTTTGCCTATCAGTGCTGATGTTCAGGAGAGTTGAAACGGACAGGGTGCTCTCAGGAAAGCGGGACGGGTGCTCACTTTGGCGGCACAAGCACTAAAATGGGAAGATTCAGAGATTAGCATGGCCCCTGGGAGAGCATGGCCCGCAGATTCGTGAAAGGAAGCAGACATAGTCAGCTTTCCCCTCCAGCAAATTCTAACTAATTCGGAAGCTCCCCCTTTCTGACAGGTACCCCATTCTAGACGCCTGGCTTCTGGTCAGGGCTTGCGAGAGGTGATCTTGGTTCATCAGGGATAGAGGTGTCTGAGTGTTAACCACCAGCTTTCTGAGACTAAAACCAGCCAAGTGCCGAGTTCAAACAAGGCGCAAGCCAACAGGTGTGGCCGACGGTACGTCCCCAAGAAGCTCCACATGGTCGGGTCTCCTAGCAGGGCGCGTCCGGCTCCTGGCTGACTTGAGCCTGGTCGTTAATACAAAGACTCTAGTTAACCACCTGTCAAGAAAGCACAGACCCCGTCGCCAAGTGGGAAGTCACCTGTCAACAAGAAGGCTTCGTGTTGGCTTCTAGCAAATACATTACAGAAAAGGAACAGTCTGCAGTGGGCAAGCCCATGGTCGAGGCCACCATCACCAGCCTTAAGGCTTGGGCTCTGAAATGCGTGATGTGAGGCCACAGAAGGGCTGGCCTCCGGGCTTTTCCCACCAAATCCACCCCCTGCTCTAATCGTGAGGCAACATCAGAAAACCCACCCCGAGCGAAGTTCTGCAGGGTGCCTCACTGCCACTTCTCAAAATTGTTAAGGTCACGAATAATAAGGAAAAGCCCAAGAAACTGTCCCCAGTGGGAGGAGGTGAAGGAGAGGTGACAACCAAAGGTGAGGTGGGATCCGGGACTGGACCCTGGGACTAAAAGGTGGCATGAGTCGGGGAACTGGGGTAGTCCTAAGAAAGTCTACAGTTTTCAAAAACGACATGTGCCTGGGTGACTGCATAGTGTGGCTAAGGGCCCCGTGGTTAGGGAAGGTGCTAACGTCAGGGGAAGCTGCGGGGATTCTCCACCATGTTTGCGATGTTTCTGTAAGGAGAAACTGGGTTTTGAAAGAGTAAGTTCAGCCAGAGAGATGCTGCAGCGGTCAGGGCAGCAGGGGGCCTCGAAGCCAGGGTGGGGGTCTCGGCTCCCGTGTGATTTCAGACAGACCGTGAACCTGAGCGGGTCTCCTGACCCGTCCGCTAGGCTCGGCAACCGCTGCCTCGTCATTTGTGAGATACAAGTCTGAGGCCACCAAGGTCCAGCCAGGAAAACAGGAACCACACCAGCTATTTTCTACAGGGGACTAATGAATCAGGTATTGAGGAATTAAACCACCAAAAGGGGACACAGGGCTGACAGAGAGCGACAGACGGCAGGAAGCTGGGGCTGGGGGCTATCAGATTCTAGAGACCCCCTGAAGCCTGGATTCTAGCCTCCAGCCCCCTGGCGCCCCCTGTTCGCAGAGCAGAGCCTGGTGGGGACCCCCGGCTGGAGCCCAAGTTCAGAGAGTGCTTTGGGGCTGAAGACACCAGCTTAAATGTTCACTGGGAAAGAACCCGAGTGTAAACGCCCCCACTGGTGCTTCCTTTGATCACAGCATCTCTTAAGTTCCTAGGCTAACTGCCGGCTCCCTCCCTCTCTCTTTTAAAAATGTGTTGCAGCGTGGATTAGTCAGGGAGATAGGCCCCTGGTGCTCAGGGCAGCTAGTTTTGATCAATGGCAAATGTGGCCAGGGACGACATTCTATTCCGTAATTACAGCACTTTTACTGCAAAGCTCAATGATCAGGGCTGCCTTCCAAAGACAAGGCTGATGCCAGATCAATTTCTGTAGCAACCGGGCCACGTTTAGTAGGTGCGCGCCCAGGCCCTTGGGAGGAGGAGACAGGGCTGCTCAGGAGTGCCATGTGGGTGCCTGCCGGTGAGGCTATTTGACCCACAGACCTCTGACTTCTAGAAGCTTTTGTAGAACAGTTTCATGCTAAGTTACAGCCATTATGCATCTCTTTAAAAGCTGAACAAGTTAACCAAACTTTTCTTTGAAATGTGACACCAGTGAGCACTGTTTCCCGTAAGCGTGGCCGGCAACAGGAAACAGAGACCAGAGCATGCACCCCAGGTTTCAGGACATTTCAGAGGCATTTCGAGGAAATTCCTGCAACCTCCGCTTGAGTTTCACTGCTGGGGACCGCAGAGTTCTTGGTCCAAGCTCTGCTTTGTGAAGAAGCGTAACACTGGGCAACAAACCAGAGTTCAAGCATGTAGTGGTGTTTTCCAAGCCGTTCAAATGTATGTCAGGCGGTTCCCGCCCCCAAGCTTCTGTGAGAGGGTCCGCACTTCACTTCCCCCTTCCCCCACGTGCGTGTATGTATCTGATCTTCCCACGAGATAGTGAGTTTCATGGTAAATCCACGTGAGTCAGTTCTGTGTGGCCCGCAGCGTTGAGGCCGGCACGGGGAGGCAGAGCGTGCAGACCGCACGGCGGAACAGCTCGTGGGATGACTGCAGCATGTGTCTCTGGTGCCTCTGAATTTTGGACATTTTGTCCCTCAGGCCGAACGATAGGCTGGCACAATTAAAGCTCACAAAATAACTGGAAAAACAGACTGCCGTGGGTTTTCAATAAAGGGTTGAGGAACTGAGACCCTCGGGCCCTGCCTGGGGGCTGCATGCAAGATGGTTGGGTGAAAATGAGAGGACGGAATAACCCAGACAGCACCAGGAGCTGGAAGACCAGTTACTGCTGTGCGGCCTCAGCATCCGTTTCCTTGCCTGTACAATGGAACTTGCGGCCCATGCAGCGTATCATTGGTGATATGATTATGGTCAGTGATTAATATTATCTTCTCTAAAGAATTGAACCTGACCCTGGCTGGTGGCGCAATTCATAAGGTGACTACCTGTGAACCCGAAGGTCGCTGGTTCGATTCCCAGTCAGGGCACATAACTGGGTTGCAAGCCAGGTCTCCAGCCAGATCTGTAGCTGGAGGCAGGTGAAAGGCAACCACACATTGATGCTTCTCTCCCTCTCTGCCTCTCTCCCTTCCCCTCTCTCTGAAAATAATAAAAAGTTAAAAAAAAAGAAGGGGGGGGTTCTACCTGTAACGCAATTCTGCGCACGTGAAATACCAGCAACTAGGTGTCTCTTATCTATGACTACCAAAGCACTGACAGTAAGCACAGCTGGGATGTGTCTCCTCCCTGTGGCCGGGCAGCATTCCTATGAACCCCTCTCCGACTCTGTTGGAATTTAACCTCCTGGGAACGGCCCCTGATGGAGACACGTAAATCCCCTCGCACAGTGACTGGGGCTCTTTGAGAGCCTCAGTGTATGGGGGACACTGGCTAGAGTAAAATGGGACTAAAGCAAGTTAGCTTCCTGTCCGCGGTGATCCTGGGTGGCCTCCCCCACAAGTGGGGACTGGAAAGCCCAGGTCTGAGAGAGGCTGTCCTCCCTGGAGCCCTGCTGGCCAGCGGGGAGCTGGGGCTAACCGCTCTGGCCGAGGAAGCCACACTGACCAGCCATCTCCCACAGCCACGTGCACGTGGCGCCTGGACCTCCTGGTGGTGAGCATACACACGGGGGCTCCCGCGACTCTGTGGCATGTCTGTGACCCACCCCTTCTTTCCAAGACGTGTTCTTTTCTTCTTGAAGCCAGGTATACCAAGGTGCAACTTATAACCTGTGAAGTTCACGCCTCTTAGTGACGCTTCCATGAACAGCGACATAACCAACATCAGAATCAAGGTCCGGGGCATTCCATCACCCCAAACGCTCCTCGTGCCCTTTCGTAGTCACCCCTCCCTCTATCCATCCCGCCCCTGGTGACTCCTGACTAGTTTCCTACCCCCGTGGCTTTGCCCTCTCCAGAGTGACAAGACTCACTCCTTTCAGTGCTTAAGGAAACAGCCAAGGGCCTCACTCGCAGGTCACCCCGTTCAGCCGCCGCAGGAGCCTCTGCGTCCTGAGCACGTGGGGAGCAGGGAGAGCCCAGGGTCTGAGGGTGCGGGGGCAGTGGCAGCCACCAACGACAGGGGTGGCTCTGCCAGCTTTGCCCAAAGCAGGGCGTCCCCCAGGAAGCTGTGAAGTAGCTCTTTCAATCCTCCGAAACCTCTTATTTTGCTGATTTTTTCATTTACTTATTTATTTTGAATGGAATTTATTGGGATGACTTTGGTAAATAAAACTATGCAGGTTTCGGGGGTGCAATTCTAGAACACATCGTCTGTGTGTCAGATTGTGTGTTCCCCACGGAGTCACACCTCCTCCTATCACAAGTTATCTCCCCTCTCCTCTCTCCTACCTCCTGCCACCCCCCAAAGGCCTCTTATCTTAAGTTGTCCCTGTATAAATTCACTGCTTCCCTCTCCCGTGATTGCGCGGTGCTACACGCAACCAGATTTCCCTCCCGTGCAGGTGAACTTTTGGTGTTAAAGGAAAACGTAAATTACTGTGGCGAGGACAGAACGCAGATTCATCAGAAAATGCTTGGTTTAACACTGTTCTTCCTCACACGGAGTCACCGGGCGCCGGGCGACACACCGGAGTCTCACCGGGTCCTGCAGGACCCCGCGCGCACCGCCCACACAGCCTGGCTAACTCGGGGGGAACCGCTGCGGACTCAGGACACCAAGAACCAGTCCAGCGCACGTGTGTCTCGCGCAGGTGGGCGGGTGGCCACTTAACTTTCCAGCACAACGCAGGTCACGTTACAGCCACTTTGAAAAACTTCTTATTTTTTAAAAAATTGTTTACAGAAGGAAAACTTTCGTACCTGCAATTTCAAAGCCCACATGCCATTGCTTATATGATCCCTTTATACTCTATGTACTGAATTATTTACACGAGTCATCGGGAGAATGAAAATGAACTCTATCCACCCACCAGAATGGCTGCAATAGAAAAGATGGGAAATGCTAGGTGCTGGGGACCCTAAACCCCGCGGGTGGGACTAAAATTGGGACACTCGTGCCTGAAAGCCTGCTCGGCAGCCTGCAGTCCCCTGGGCCCGCAACGCCGCTCCTAGCTAAGTCCTACCAGATCAGCACCCTCACGCTCGACATGTGACACGTGACCTGTGACAGGCTGTTCACAGGTGCTCGGGCCGCAGGATGCCACACACGGCAGGGGCCAGCGGGGATGTCCTCACCCTGCAGCACACACCTGATGAGAAGAGGGGAAGGCAGGAGCCACCACCACGTGAAACAAGATAGACGCCTCACTGACGTTCTGAGCTAAGGAACCGGGCACAGATGAGCATGCAGCTCATGGCCCCCCTGACATCAAGGGCAAAGCAGGGACGAAGTCAGGGTCAGGGTTGCCAGGGGTCAGAGGCAGTGGTGGGCAGGGGGTCCAAGGGGAGCTTCCAGGAGGCTGGCCGTGGGGTGTCTTAACCTGGTTGCTGGTCCCTGGGGTGTGTCCGCTTTGTCAGAATCAACAGCTCATGTAGGATTTGTTGACTTTCAGTATATCTGTTATAGTTCAATAAACATTTTTTAAAGGACAAGCCAGCCCCATGTAAGGGAATCCAGAACAATCTCCAAGACACGCTGTGACTAACAAGCAAGCGCAGAAGTGTACCGGGTGTGTATTGACGTGCGGACGTCCCTCCCCACGCACCGCACCCCCTGGACGGGTGCCCCTGTCCCCTGGCCGCTGAGGACGCGGGCCACACACAGCCTGTCTGGCTCCCTCAGGGACACCCTCTCGGGGATGAGGAACCAGAGCCTCCTGGTCTGTGACAGTGGCTGACTCTTCCTTCTTCACTCCACCAGCAGCCAGTGACTCACTGCGGGGTGCACCGCAGGCTGGCCCCTGCCTCAAGATGGGGAGGCTCTGGCATGAGCTGCACCCTTCTCCGGGCAGCACCCCTGCCACACACACAGCTTCCCAGGGACGCCCAACTCAGGTCCACTCGCAGAGGCTCACCTGGAGCCACTGGCGACAGGAGTGGCTCAAGGAAGTGGACTCTGAGTGGGACTTTGGGGGTAGGTGGCCCACCGGCCAGGCGGCGTGAGGACCACTGCCAGGGTGTGGTCGCTGGCGTGCAGCAGTAGCGTGACATGGGGCAGGGGCACTGTCCCCGGAACACGCGGCCAGGTGCAATGGTTACACTCAGGACTGGGGAACGGGGCGGCTGTTAGGAAGAGTTCACTGAAAATGGAAAGCGTCTTGGGTATTGTCATCAACCGTTTATAGCCGAGTATGATGGCCGGCCAGCCTCGGCTGAGAACACTTAAGGGACCTAATTTTAAGGAGTGCGAGCTAAAACTGTCCACGCAGGCCCGTCTCCTGCCGAAGTCGGGGAAGCTGGAGGTGAGCTCAGGGGCTTGAGGCGCCTGCCGGGGCAGGTTTCCCAGGAACCGCAGACCAAGTCCCTGGGCCTGCCAGGAGGTCGGCTTCCTGCCGGACAGGGGAGCCCCTTCCTGGGAGACTAGGCAGCCGCCTCAGGCAAGACAAGTGCTCGCAAGGCAACGCCCTACTGCCCTGTCTTCTCTCCGGGCCACCAGGCAGAACCTGGGGTCGAGCTCCGCACCGCTCACCGGGCCGGTCGGGCCGCCAGGAGCTGGGCCAGGCGAGCACGTGCACCCGGGGGACAGCAGTGAGTGCGTGGACCAGCCCTGAGGGTGCTGATCCAGGGCTGCAGGACAGAAGGCTGGAGGGAGACACCCTCTCCTGACGCAGGATTAACACCGTGACCAGGGCTGGGTCTCATACATGCTGAGGAGCTGACAAAGCAACGACACTCTGCTTGTTTTCAGAGCGGGCACAGCAGGCTTTGGGAGAAAGGCACAGACCTCCGCAAGCAGCAGGGAACCCCGTAGCTGGCTGCGTCCTAGTCAGGGTGGGACCTCTAATGACCAACGGGAGCCCTGACTCTGCCACTTACACGCATCTTCTCCTCCTCCTTCCCTCCTTCCTTCTCCATAGTTTTAGATTCCACGTTAGTTTTGAAGTTCTTGCACAGAGAAGGGAATCTGCTAGGTTAATGGCTAAGAACTGTTCCTGCTGTGCATTCGCCTCCAGCCCAGCTTCTTCCCCAGAGACTCTCCGTTCTCACAATTCCAGGTTACATTGAGCCCCTTCCTATCACTTCAGTCCCTAAGACTATACCCTGAAGTCTGCACACCTGACAGCCACACCCACGACCCCGCCTCACACCTGCAAACGGTCCCCTAGGCCAACACACCCGCTCTGCTCACTAACTCCACCAAGCTCAGCGGATGCTCTGTGCATGAAAAGGAAAAAAATATCTAGGCAGTAGTTTCAAACTACCTTCCCAGAGACACTAACTACAAAGGGAAAGATGGTCACTACAGAAATTCAGCCCCCGGTGAATGTTGTCTCAATAAAGTTGCCATTTAGCAAAGTAACTCGACCAGACCAGGGTGGGTGCCCGGGGACAGTGAGGGTGCTGGCCATCCCTTCTTGATCTGGGTGTGCCTATGAGGATGTTTGCTCACAGCTTCTTTTCTTTTCTTTTTTATATTTTATTTCATTATTTGTAGAAAGAGGGGAAGGGAGAGAGGCAGAGAGGGAGAGAGACATCAATGTATAGTTGTGTTTCACCTGCCTCCAGCCACAGACCTGACTGGAGACCTGGCTTGCAACCTCATTATGTGCCCTGGCTGGGGAATCGAACCTGCGACCTTTGGGTTCTTAGGCTGGTGCCTTATCCACTGTGCTACCAGCCAGGGCTGCTCAGAGTTTTTTAAAAATGTTGATAGATGGTTTACGTGCTTACATGTAAATATTTTGTGATTTAAAAGTAAAAAAAAGAAAAAAACAACAAGAGAAGGCAGACTAAAAGCAAAATAAAAACACAACTAAACTAGAAGCAGTTGTTTCTTATTTTGAAAAGAGCAGGTTAAAAGGGAGCAGGTTCCCAGCCAGGTCCCCAGCTGGAGGCAGGTGAAAGGCAACCATAGACTGATGTCCCTCTCCCTCTCAGCCTCTCTCCCTTCCCCTCTCTCTAAAAATAATAAAGAAAATCTTTTAAAAACTAAAATAAAGCAATAAACTTAAAAGAAATTTTAAAAAGGAAGGAAATTCTGACTCTTGCTATGACATGAAGGAACGTGAGGACATGTGCTCAGTGAGACAGCCACACACGAAAAGACAAAGACTGGCAGGTCCCACTCACGTGCGGTGCCTTGAGCACCGAAGTCAGGGCCAGGAAGCAGAAGGGTCGCTGGCGGAGCAGGGAGAGGAAAATAGGGGGCTCATGTTTGGTGGGTGCGGGGTTTCAGTTTCACAAGATGAACAGAGGCCTGGACGTTGGCTGCACATCAGTGTGAATGTACTCAACACAATTGAACTAACTGCATCCTTAACATGGTTAAGATGTCTCATTTCCGGTTCCGTGCATTTTGTCACAACCTGAAGGGAAAAGGTTGAGAAGACCACTTCGAGAACGGGGCAGAGACGGCGGCGCTCTGGGGCAGCCTAGGAGCCGGGGGATGTACCATAAAAAGGCTGTTTTAAGTCCTTCAGGAGAACCGTCTGCAAAGCCCTAAGCCACTGAGAAAGTATGGGTCTTCACTCCCTGCTCATCTCTCCCACAGTCCAGGTTTCCTCTACTCTCTGGGGCGTAAAAAGAAGGCACACCCAAGTTCCGAGAGATTGAGGCCACCTTGCTCCGTTCCTCGCCAGGCTTGTTCTGGTTCTGCCCTGGGCCACTGGCTCCCGCCACGACCCAGCCTGCCTAGCAGACCGCAAACACCCTTCCCATGGTTCGCAGGGAAGAGTACACCCGCTGCTTTATCAACAGCTCCATCTCCCTGCTTCTGTACCTTCCCTGGGACCTCCTGCCTCCCTCTGCTCAGCAGTCCTCCCTTCTCTGCATTTAAAAAGTTTCCAATGCTTGTAATTAAAAAATGAAAACATGTTCAGCGGGGAAAATCCAAACAACAGACAGAAGACTAGGTGAGGTACCGCAGAGCTACCCCTGGAACAGGTTAAAATGCATTGCTCTCTACGTCCTTTTATGCACCTGTAAATATCAACGCACATACATACACAGACACTGTCATATTCTTCCTTTTGCCACGTGAAATCGGACTCTACATTATAGAGTACCCAACTTGCTTTCTTCCATAAACAATGTGGTTGCGGGCACAGTTTCATCTCAGTGGATACAGATCTAGCTTATTTTTGGCAGAATGCCAGTTCATAGTATGGATATACTATACGAGAGGGATGACCCCAAAGCCAGAATGTATTTATTTAAAATTGTGTATTTAGCCCTGGCTGGTGTGGCTCAGTGGTTGGAGCGCCAGCCTGAGAACCAAAGGGTCGTCAGTTCAATTCCCAGTCAGGGCACATGCCTGGGTTGCAGGCCAGATCCCTGGTTGGGGGCGTGGGAAAGGCAACCACACATTAATGTTTCTCTCCCACTCTTTCTCTCTCTCTTCCCCTTTCTCTAAAAAAAGATAAATAAAATGTTTTTTTAATGTGTATTTATTATTTTTAAAACATATACATTAAAAAAAGATTTTATTTATTATTTTCAGAGAGAGGCAGAGAGGGGGAGAGACATCCATGCATGGTTGCCATTCACCTGCCTCCAGCTATGGACCTGGCTGGAGACCTGGCTTGCAACCTGGGTATGTGCCCTGGCTGGGAATCGAACCAGTGACCTTTGGGTTCGTAGGCCGGCCCTTTATCCACTGTGCCACCAGCCAGAACTCTGTATTTATTCTTATATGTTTAAACTTCAGTCACCTTAAAAGTCCTCTCTATTTGATGCAATACACTTATTGAGACACTTCTTTCCATATCTCAAGACAGTGTTTGAGCTCGTCAATTTTGATGACTTTTAGTGTTCTGTCATTTTTTGTTTGTTTGTTTGTTTCATCTCTCCCCCAGCAGCAAAAGGTTTCCCTTTGAGGACATTTTTCACCCAGAGAAACAAAAAAAGTCACTTGGGGTGAGATCAGGTGAATAGGGAGGGTGGGGCATAGAAGTCATGCCAGTTTTGGTAAAAACTGAACACTCAGGACATATGGGCAGGTGCACTCATAAACCCCTATCATGAAACAGGCAGATGCATGGAAAGGCTTCCAAAAAATCCACTGCAGCCTCTCACGGCAACGCCTGCTGCTGTAGATGCACACGGGGTCCTAGAGCACCACCCCAGCAGGGAAAGCCTGCGCTACCCGGGGCCTGCACTCCAGAGGTAACTCCCTGTTTTTTCAGGGGGGTCCCCCTTGTAATTTACTTAACAGTTCCCGCCCAAAGTGTGGAAATCCCACACAACCCTTAATTCACTAAGCCTCTAAAATCAGATTTTTGCAGCAATTCACCTATAAAACAAGATCAAACGCAATAAAGAAGCCAAAAAGCAGCCCCAGTCTTCCTCCAGCCAGGACAGGGAGGGTGGCCTCCATGTGACATGGAGCGACGGTGCTGTAGGCACACAATGACCTTGGCCCACACAGGAGCCCTGTGCCCCCCAGGACTGTAGGACTGTTGCTCAGTCTCCTCCCAGCCCAGAGCCACCAGCAGCTGCAGAAACCACCGCCCCAAAAGCTTAGCCGGCCTCCTGGATGGCGCTCCAGGCTTCTTCCCGTGCAGCCACATCAAGGCACTTTCCGAGCTTGATATTCCTCTCAAGCCAGAGCTACCACCACTCTGCCGCCAGGACATCCGCGAGCCGGGGCAGCAGGCTTGCCAAGGCTTCAAGGTTTTTCACGCCAGGCTGCAAAAACCCCTTGAAATCTTGATTTCAACCTCTCCCCACCCACCTTGCTGTGTGTACACGTCCTCCAGCTCTTTAAAGCTGACCCTGGAGAGTAGACGGTACATTTTACTTTCATGGATTCTTCTAAGTGGTGGCCCCGTCACTGCTCCAGCAAAAACAACCCGCAGGGCAACGGCCCATCGATGATGCTCTTTTCCGTCTCACTGCTCAGAAACGCCAGGAAACACCACAAGTCCCGGGAGCCAGGAAGTCTAGGGCAATTCTCGTTTATAGAACAATTTATTTCAACCGCCGTCTTCAGTCTCCCTGGAAAGAGGAGCAGCGGCTCCCACCTCGAGTGGCCGAGTGGCCGTAAAGCCTACCCCCTTTCCTCCGCAACCTGACTCTGGCAATACGTTACTGAAGAGCAGAAGTCCGTTTTTCAGAACACAAGTGCCCGCTGGGCCTCCCCCAACAAGCGGGACGGGCAGGGGTGGCAAACCCGGGGCCGGTCAGCAGACGGAATGACACGCCGAGAGACGGCTCTCACGAAGTTTGTCCAAGGGAACATGCCGCCACCGCTCAGTCTACTCTTAGACACGGCTCACCAAGGACACAAGAAGGTCTGCTCGGGCTCCCGGACAGGATGCAGGCGAGTTCCCGAGCCCCCCGACCTGCCAGCAGGAGCAGCCTGGGGCTGGGCTGCTGGCCTCGGGCCTGACGCAGGCCCTGACCAGCTTTGGCATCTTTGCTGAAACTCTTTGTGCCGCGTGCTCCTCATCTGCCAATCGACAATCTTCCTCGTGAGGGTGTGAGGGCAACATGCCCAAAGCGCTCAGAACACCCAGGCCTGGCAACCAGCAAGTGTTTAAGACACATTAGCTATTGTTACTACCCCACAACTCGGGGGAAGGAGAAGGGCAAGTGTGCACGCTCTGTTTCTAGCTCCTGCTATGAAGTGACCCAATTTGCTTGCCTTCCTTTTATCATTTGATTTTTCAATTGCCGTTTCCATTCAACATGAGTGCGTGCTGGTTTCAGGCGTACAGCACAGCGGTTAGGTAACCATACACTTGACAAAGTGATCCCCCCGTATTTCCAGTAGCCACCCGACACCATACATAGTCACCACACTATTATTGACTATAGCCCCACATACCACACTTTATGTGCCCGTATTTGTCGCTTGCTTTCCTACCGTGATATTTTGATGTCTTTTGAAAGAACATCTGCTCTGTCCACCGTGAAGCCAATTTATGATCACAACATGGAGACAACAGCAAAAAGGCCCATGTGGATGCTCAGTTGGGAAAAAGACTCAAACTGAAGGTCAAGGCTACTCGCCGGTGCCTCTGAAGGCACCCGGCCACCCATGGACTCCCAGGGAGCCCCAAACCGGCGATGCACCTTTTTGGGTAAGTTTCCCAGCCACCCTAAGCTCGACCTGAACCAAAACCAGCATTGGCTTGTTGTAAAATCATCTTCACGGCCTGAAAAGGTAAAAAATATAAAAACAAATGAAAAACTATTTCGACATGAGACAGGAAGAAACGGATGGGAAGGGCAAGCAAATCAATGTGAGAGGAAGGGCAGCTTCCCAAGTGTTAGCTGCTTTGGTGAATAAGAAAAGTTCTTCCCTGGCTCAATCAGGAAAAAAATCTCTCTTCTCTACCTGCCAAGGTAGTCATAGCAAAACTAGAGGGGAAGTTTGATAAGTCTCAGCTGGCGTCACTTCATTTGAAGCCAAAAAAACTTGGCATTTTGAGAAGTGCTATTGGACTAAGAATTACAAGAGGGGTCCCTCCAGAAGACAATCAAACCACCAACAAAATGTTTTCAAGGAAGAATCATGGACATGGACAACAAGTGGGAGTCACTTTGTAGGGGAGTGGGTGGGTGGGGAAGGGGACAGAGGGGAGTAAAAAGGGGATGGATGTGATATAACAACAATATAATTAAATTTAAAATTTTAAAAAGGTTTTCAAGGTCACTGGTTCGATTCCCAGCCAGGGCACATACCCAGGCTGCAAGCCAGGTCTCCAGCCAGGTCCGTAGCTGGAGGCAGGTGAAAGGCAACCACACATGGATGTCTCCCTCCCTCTCTACCTCCCTCCCTGCCCTTCTCTCTGAGAATAATGAATAAAATCTTGAAAAAAAAAAAGTTTTCACATTACAGCTCGAGATGGAAGGCCATCAATGGATTGGTCTTCCTGAAAACTGTTTTCCAGGTCACTTACCTGCCTGTATGTCACCAGTCCTGCCCACGGGCTACAGGACAGAGTCAGGACCTGCCTGGGGAACGGGGCCCCACCGACCCTTCCCATGGTGCTTCACCATCAGCGACATCCACTCCCGCCAGACCGGTGTCCTTACTTGTCCCAGGGAGGAACAAGCCATGCCCACTCCAGCTTTGTGTCCCCAGCACCATCACAGTACCCGGCGCACAGCAGTCGCTCAGAAAATGGCTGCTGATTCAACAGAAACGTGAAGGCGTTTCAGCCTGTGCACTCGCGGAGGGCTGCTTGTCCCGCCCTCCACTGACAGCCCAGCCGTGTCCCCAGAGGCTCGCTGGCCGCCTGACCCCTCTTCCTAGCATAGCACCCAGGGCGGCACCCTCGCCTGCCTCTTTCCCACGCTTCAGGCCTTTGTCGCTGTTTCAACATTTCCTGTCTGGTCTGCCCCACTACACTGGGAGTGGCTAGGCGAAGGCAGGAACCAAGGAGAAGCAGTGGAGAGAAAGGTTATTGCTCTGTGCCCTGGCACGCCTTGTTAGGTGACCTGGGGAAGACTATATAAAACGCTGAGCACAGGGCCTGGCACGGGGCGTGCGCCTCGTACATGCTGGTCGCTGTGACCTTTCTCCACCGCTCAGGAGCTCAGTGCCCTCCCTTGCAGACGGGATGAATAACAACTCCAAAATAAATCAACTAAATAACGCAAAAATAGATTACATAAAGATTAGAAATAATGCCCGCATGGCATGTCGTATCACTGTTTTCAGGTATTGGGGTCTTCCTTGAGTATCATAATATTGTGTTTTAACACCAACCCTGTAACATTTACTGTTTTTTTAAATTCCAGTTCTGCATTTTCACAACATGTCATACTTTACCAAATATATGCCTTACTATTGTATTATATTACTGCTTTACTGTGTATCTCAATAAAGCACACAGTTGTTACCAAAAAAAAAAAAAGTAAAGAAAAGAAAAAGCGCCTAGTCTCTAGGGCCTTCCTTAGTCACTCCATAGCCACGTGGCAGCCATGATTTGAAAACTTCGTGCTGGGTGCAGAGAAAATGTTCCATAAAAGCTGATGGAGCGAGTGGAAGGAACTGAGAGGGACACAGTCTAACATCGACTGGGACACCAAAGGCAACTGTCCCGTCATTCACTGAAGCAGCCAGCCTCGAGGGCTTTGCTGTAGGTGAACCAGTAAAAATAGTCCTTGCCCTGTGAAATCCACATTCTAACGGGGAAGGCAGATAATAAACAGAGGGTGAGACGGAAAATAAAAGTTTATATGGTATTTAGTGCTACGAAGAAGAAAAAAGTGGGGGCAAAGCAAGCAGGCAGGGTGGGGGTGCAGGGTGGGGCAGGGCTGGCACTGGGCAGAGGTCAGATCCGGGGCAGGGCTGGCTTTGGGGTAACAGCCTCCCCTCGGGCAGATGCTGGTAGCCCTCCCATGGCTCAGATCCAGGTACCAGGGGCCCAGCTCTGCCGGAGAGGGAGGTGGCCATCTGCCTCCTGGGTCCCCCCTCCCCTCCGACAAGCCACAAACACCGTGGAACCAGCCACGGCAGGAGGCGGCTGCTGGGCCCCGCGGGGAAGAAACGGGCTACAGCCATACCGCCACAGGCCTATTCCCCAGGAAGTTCAGGTCGCTGTTCTCGCCAAACAGGTAGCCTTCAGGGTGAGTCGAGTCAAACTTCTCTCCTCCCATGATGAAGTGGCTGGCAAAGTAGCTTCCTGCACAGGGAGAGACAGAGAGACCCAATGGAACCCATCACACTGAGCCAAGTGGAAGTGCTACTTTGAAAAATGCGTGAGGCCTTCAAGCAAATAATGCGAGTGCTGCTAACCCCAGGAGGGCTTCTTCACTTGATCTGGGACAATGACACACGAAATAGGTGAGCGGAATCGTAGCAGTGAGACCAAAGACACCAAACGTAAAGTAGGTCACTGTTTTCTCCTCTTAACATTCTCAGTCTTTACCGTGTTCCGTCTCCAGTGCCATCAGCCACAGCACCAGAAGGCCGCACGGTGCACACCAATGAGCCTTTATGTGCATCTCATTCCTGACCTTCCCTAAACTCCAAGGGATTGTTCCCTGTCCTCTGTGTGTTCAGCATCTCACCACAGAGGTGGGCACCATGCAGACACGCCTTCCTTTGCCTCGGTTTCCACCAGCCAGCCTGAGCCCCACCCAGAGAAGTCTCAGGGCCACGCACAGAACCCTCCGTAAGCTTCTCGGACGACGGCTGTTCATGGTTCACATGTGCTCCAAAGTGATTGTTTCACGGGAAAACACGCTTGTAAACAACTCCACCAGCGCTGACCTTGCCCCGGTCACGGAGTTCAGCTGAACGGTAGTTTAACGTGACGAAAGCAAGACACACACATGCAGACGCTCCGCCTCAAACTCACGGACTGTGAGGGTTGCCGGACCTCAGTGGCGACAGGCCCCTTGGTCCTACGCTGCAAGAGCTCGGTGCTATCAGCAGTTGGGGGGCAGGGTCCCCAGCAGCATCCCCCAGGCAGAGCCGGGCACGGGCCAGCGCAGGGTGGCTCTGACCAGCCGCCTCCCGCAGCTCTGCGGAGTCTCTCTGGGAGCGCACGCACTCCGACGGCGACGGCGAAATGAACGCCAGTGCACCCCAACTTCCACCATCTCCGTGTCCCCGGACAGCGAAATGAACGCCAGTGCACCCCAACTTCCACCATCTCCGTGTCCCCGGACAGCGAAATGAACGCCAGTGCACCCCAACTTCCACCACCTCTGTGTCCCCTGACGGCGAAATGAACGCCAGTGCATCTCAACTTCCACCACCTCCGTGTCCCCGGACGCTGCGCAGCCCATGGTGAAGGACTCACACCGCGCTCAGCCCTCGTCCGGCCCCCTCTTGGATGGACAGAGAAATCATGACGTGGCTGCAGCTGCTGCACGTGCTGTGTCACTGGGATGCACTCAGCCCCCCGAGCCAGTTTTCCTTTTTCTCCAAGGTTTCCAGCCAACTCTCAACGAGATGCAATGCTTTCAGCCTGCGAAGGAGCCGCAGGAAGGAAGACAAAGCCAAGTCTAACAGAACAAGTGAACTAAGTATTCACTTTTGGGATTCTCCACACACGGAGCTTTAGTCTAGAGACACTTCAGACAAAACACCGTGGATGGACTCACGCAGCACTCGGTGAGGCAAGTCTTTAACCAAACGGCTGCAGGAGCAGAGCCTTCGAGAGCCCGTGCTGCCCACGGGACAGCGGCCACCGCGGAGCTCCGAGCGCCACCCAGCAACACTGCAATCGCAGAGGGCAGCCATCTGCCAGGAGGCGGCAGGCAGGCCATCCTCTAGGAGTGCTGAATTCTCAATTATTTATGTCCGGCCCTGGCGAGCCCTGTTTTCCAAGTGCATAATTTATAGCGGGGGGGGGGGGGGGGGGGGGGGGGGGGGGGGGGGGGGGGGGGGGGGGGGGGGGGGGGGGGGGGGGGGGCGCCTGGCTGCCCTAAGTAGAAAAGGCCCTCTCCAACCATGTAAGCCATTTGCAGTTGGCCCTCGGTGAAATATTCTTTCTGTGCAGCAGAAATTATGTACTTATTGTACATTAGGTGACGTTAGAACAGAAAAGCTAAAGTTTGCACCGCAGGATGGTTTGCCCAAGTCTCGAGAACGTGAGAAGCCGGGTTGTCGGTTTGGTTCCCAGTCAGGGCACACGCCTGGGTGGCGGCCCAGGTCCCCCCGGGGGGGGGGAGGGGTGCAAGAGGGAACCACACGTTGATGTTTCTCTTCCTCTCTTTTTCCCTTCCTTCTTCCCCTTTCTCTGAAATTAAATAAATCACATCTTTAAAAAAAAAAAAAAAAGGAGTAAAACTTCACTGGTGTTTCCCATGTCAACATAAGTTGAAAATCTATATTTCTGAAGGCTCCCACTCACCAGAAAAGGAGTTAATGACAGAACGAGTGACCGCTGCAATGCAGATGCCCAACCTGAGGGAAACTGCGGAGCTGTGTGTCCTCGAATCTGACTAACTGCTGTTTTAAGAACCACTGAACTTTAATTGATATGTTTGTTTAAACTCTTTGTAAAAGGTAAGACTCATGTCTAATACAAAGGTGATTTATACCCCAAAGCATTTTTTAAAGGATGACTTCCAAGCAAGATTTAATATAAGCTTGTACCTAGTTTGTTCAGTGTATAACATTCTCAGGATCTGTAACGCTTCGATGATCATGCAGAAATATTTTCCAGTTATTATGTGTAAGGTGAGTTGCTTTTTTTCTGATACCCAACTCTGACACAACTGCTTTTCATGCCAAATATTAACTGTGCCCAAATGTACTCAAGTTAAATCATGACTCTGTAAAATACATAAAACAGAGGTAATTCTTGTAAAAAAGGAGAAAAGACGGAGAAAGCCGGGTAGATAAACTGGGCAGCAGAACCCGTAGCAGAAGCCCAGGTTAGGGAATGGCGCGAATATTCCTTCGCTTGTGTTTCTGCAACGTGAGCCCCAACCTTCCCTCCCTCTGCAGATCCTCCGTGGAACCTACAATTTGAAAATTTCCTGTGAATGGAATTTTTGGAGACACTGCAGAAGGCACTGCTGTCACATTTGCAGTGGGGCAGAGACTGCAAGCTGGAGCTCAGGGCCCAACACGGTCACAACGCGAGTCACCTGGGGGTTCGCAGAAGGCTGTTCGCTATGATTTGGGAGGACAGGTGGGTTTGTCTCAGTTGCCTAGATATTGAGGAACAGTAAAGCCCAGCTGACATCTGGGGCTCCCTTCACAGTGTCTGCTCTCGATTCCCAGTTTTGTCACTGGTGCCTCATCCCTCTGGTCCCTGAGGCTAAAACTGTCCTAGTCATCAAAGCTCCAAAAACCCTGCACGTGTGCTTTGTGTAAAGTATCCTCATCAGGACCCAGGGCCTTTCCAAGTTCAAGTGCACCGGGTTGCCACACTCAGTTCCTCGGCGAATCCTGTGCTTCTGGTTTCCCCGCCACCTACACTCCACCGGATAAATCTTCCTCGAGACACCATTTGGTGCCTCTCAATTTTGGCTGCTACCTATCTTCCAAATTCATTTCTCGCCCTGGCTGGTAGCACAGTGGATAAGGTGCTGGCCTACGAACTCAAAGGTCGCTGGTTCGATTCCCAGCCAGGGCACATGACCAGGTTGCAGCCAGGTCTCCAGCCAGGTCCGTAGCTGGAGGCAGGTGAAAGGCAACCATACATGGATGCCTCTCTCCCTCTCTGCCTCCCTCCCTTCCCCTCTCTCTGGAAATAACAGATAAAATCTTTTTAAAAATAAAAATAAATTGATAGATAATTTATTTCTCACTACCTTTCTAGAACTCTCTGCCTCAGGTGACTAATCTATCCATTATTCTCTAAATCGATCAAGAACGTTGGCAACCTTCAGGCTATTACTAATGGGGTTCTCCATGCTGGGCTGTTTGAGAGTCTATTCTGCCTTCAAAGTCATTTGCCCACAACAGCCCCACTCTCAGCAATTCAGCTCTTCTGTTTTATTCAACTGGCACGAGCCCTCTGCACTATCATTTTACACAGCTTTATTGGGGTTTAACACACTTGGCACAGAGCCCATCCTGCACAATTCAAGGCCTTTGGTCAGCTACCACCCAGATATCACCTCAAAATCTTCCCTCCTGTCTGTTTGCCACTCATTCCCGCTCCCGTCTCCAGACACACTGCCCTACTGTCTCCCTCTGTACACTTGCCTTTTCCAGCCACTTCGTACAGGTCTGCTCGTACAATATGTCACCTACGCCTTTGGCTCCTTTCACTTTGCTCACTGCTCTGGAGGTGAATCCACGTGGCGCAACATGTATTAATAGAGTGTCCTTTTAAATTGCTGAATAGTATTTCATTGTATAAATACGCTTCATTTTGTTCAAGTATTCTTCAGTGAATGGTCATTTGAATTATTTCCAGATTTTTGCCTATCAGCAGTGATGCACATTTCTCTGCATTCTCACCAATACTTGATACTGTCTGTCTTCTTTATTTCAGCCACCCTGCAGGTTGTGAAGTGCTATCTAACCATGGCTTTAATTGTACCTCCTCCATAACTACTGATGTCCAGCAACTTGCCATGTGTTTATCAGCCATTCCTGTGTCTTCTTTGGTGGTATGTCTCATCAATTCCTTGTCTGTTTCCCAACTGTGTTTGCCTTCTTACTGTTGAGTTGTGAAAGTTCTTGGTATTCTGGATACAAATTTTTTATCTGATTTGGAAATATTTTCTTTCAGAGGATGGCTGGTCTTTTGTCTTCTTAATGTCTTTTGAAGCAGAAATATTTTCAGTTTTGAAGAAATCCAATTTATCAGTTTTTTAAAAATAAATTATTGCCCTGGTTGGTAGCACAGTGGTTAAGGCGCTGGCTTGCGAACTCAAAGGTCGCAGGTTCGATTCCCCAGCCAGGGCACATAACCAGGTTGCAAGCCAGGTCTCCAGTCAGGTCTGTGGCTGAAGGCAGGTGAAACGCAACCATACATGGATGTCTCTCCCCCTCTCTCCCTTCTCCTCTTTCTAAAAATAATGAAATAAAATCTTTTTTAAAAAATAATAAATAAATTATGCTTTTGGTGTTGTATTAATGAACTCTTTGCCCAATTTAAATCAAATAAACATTTTCTCTTAAATTTTCTTGTAATGATTTTATAGTTTTAGCTCTTCTATTTAGGTCTATGGTCCATTTAAAAATCAGCTTTATTGAGCTATAATTCACATATCATACCACCACCTATTTAAAGGGTATAATCCAATGGCTTTCTCATATATTCAGAGTTATGCAACTATCCACCACTATCTAATTTTAGAACATTTAATTTCTCTAAGAGGAAAACCATTATCAGTCACTCCTCACTACCCCCTCCCCCAGCCGCTGTAGTGGGTAATCTACTTTCTGTCTCTATGGATTTACCTCTTCCGGATATTTCATATAAATGGGGTTATATAATATACAAAGTCTATCCAGGAAATATCCAGCCACATAACATGAAAAATAGAGACACTTACTGAATAAAATACAAGAAACATTGTACAAAGGACAACAATGCCTCAGTCCTCTTCAAAGTAGGCACCTTGGGACCTCCCACAGTTCTCCCAATTGCCATCAGCCGCCCCATCGTATTTTCCTAGTTCATGAACGTCTGAAATCTCTTCCCTTCCTAAGGTGATTTTAGTTTTGGGAAAAGCCAGAAGTCCTAGGACGCCAAATCTGGGCTGCACAGCGGGCTGAGTCACCTGGGTGATTAAATGTTTCACCAAAAAAAACTCTGCACCAAGATCTGATGCATGAGCAGGCACATTGTCGTGTTGAAGCTGCCAGTCACCAGCTGCCCACAACTGCGGCCTCTGAATCATCCAAATAGTCTCCGTGGAGGGAATGTCCAAGCTTAAGGCAAAATGTGATGCCGATTCGTTCTCTACTTGCTCAGTCATTTTGAATGTGACAGCCACACAGTACACATGCTCACTCCACTGCATCTACCGTTATTCCCACCCTTTAGCTATTATGAACAAAGCTGCTATGAATAAGCATTCATGGACATGTTTTGCTTGTGTGTGTGTGTGTGTGTGTACATGTTTTGGTGTGGATTTAAAAAACTTTTTTTGGCTATCCATACATACATACATATAGAATTGCTGAGTCATTATTTTTTACTTTTATAAAAGGCTTACCTCTTAACACTTGAGCAAAATTCATTCTTCCTAATTTTCAATTTGCTAAAATATGTAGTGGGAAAAGAACGAGCTTTATCAGATACTGAATTAAAAGAAATTAAATGGTCTTTATAGCATGCCTGTTTCTTCTTGGATAGAGAAAACACGTAATAGTGGGCTGTTAGCAACGCAACACCCCTTTCAAAGAACGAGCAAACGTGCATTAAAAACCTCCACCTCAGCGAAGCCACGCCTTTGCCAAACAAGCGATCGTGGAAAGAAGCAACAATCTTAGAGAAGGACTTAGCAGCACGCATAGCTCCTAACTCAAAAATGACAAAGCCCAAACCAACTGCAGGACAGAGCTACATAAATAACTTCCATGCTACAGTGGAACTGCCACAGAGGAACCAACTCCCCCACCCCCCGTACCTTCTGTTACTTAAATGATTAGTATTCATAGATTTATTAACAACCAAAAAAACACCTGAGACCATATGTGTAGCATTCACCATTGCTGCATTGTTTGTAATAGTAAAAGACTGGAAAAAAAAAAAAAACCCTCCTAAATACTCATCAATAGGAGACGATGTTTTTAAAAAATGACATGTGCATACAAAGGAGTATTATACAACTGTTTAAAAAGAACCAAAAATACCTCTGCAAAATGGAGAAAATATAAAAATATCTCCAATGTCTCCAAAGTGAAAACACAGGCTTAGAATAGTCTAAATAATAGTGAGCTCTGCTTACGTGTACACAGGAATCCTGGGAGAAGCTGAGAGCAGTCACACAGGCATGAAGGAGGGTGGGGGGCTTAGGAACTGGAGCGGGGGTGGGTACCATGGTGAGAAGAAGGCTTTCACAGGGTGCCTCTTCATTCTTTCAAACTTCCAACCACATGAGTTACTCAAAAAACGTCATGCTCAATAATTAAAGCTATTTTATGTTTACCTATCTCTATCAAAAAAGCTCCAAACCCAAGTTCTGACATGAAATTGGCTATTCTCAGTAATTTGTCAATGTTTCCAGTCCAGCATACATACAAACTCAGGGCTTCCTTTAAAACACAAACAAGGCCAAGCAATTTGCGCTGAGCCCCGAGACCATCCTCACAGGGGCGGTGACAGTGCTGTTTCCTGGAACAATACCACACAGGCCGTGGAGACTGAGTGACCACCGCACCTCAGGCGCCTGCAAGAGGCCGGTGTGTCCGTTTGCTTTGTCCTGAGCCACCAGGCCTTAAGATAAGCAGACCTCGAAATCCAGCCAGTGTGACTCCTCAACAGGGGCAGGACTCTGAGTTTTGTTTCAGTTCTGATGCAGCATAGCCCCCATTCCACAATCATCAAGGACAAGTTCAAAGCCTCCTTCTCTGCAAAAGGCAGAGGCTGATGGTGCAGTAAGCATGCTGCCTGCCGGGTCGCCCTGGCAAACCAGTGCATTCTTCCGGGCCTGCATTCGCTCACCAGCGAAATGAGTGGGTCTTAGGCCAAATTCTTTCAAAGGTTCCTTTCAGAGCTAAAATCCTTTAATCCCATGAAGAGCCTGGTCAACTTAAAGAGCAGATGAAAAGAGAGACGCTGCTAGACCTGTGCATGCTGGTATGTACAAGTTCACACTAATTGTTTCCAAGTACACAAAGGCTTGCTGCCCAGGACATGAATGTTTTAGTCCCTGTTTTCCATGTTTTACCTTCATCATAAATAACTTGGTCCACCTGATGCAAAGATTTCTCTCATACAAAATTTCGGATTAAAAATGAGGAACAGCCCTGGCCGGTGTGGCTCGGCTGGTCGGAGCAGCGACCCATAAACTCAAAGGTGGCTGTTGGGTTCCGGTCAGGGCACATGCCTGGACTGCAATTCCATCCCGGGTCAGAGTGTTCGAGGGGCAACCTAGCGTCTGATGTTTCTCTCTCACACATCAATGTCCCTTTCCCTACATTCCCCTCTCCCTAAAAGCAATAAGCATGCCCTAGAGTGAGGATTTTAAAAAGGGAAAAAATGAGTAACAATTAGGTAAAACTTTTTAAAACCGGTAGAGTGGAGAGGATTATTTAAGGCTGTAGTTGTACAGGGGGTTGGCTAACCAAAGGTTTAGTTTGGTCCATTATCACCACCCAACAAGAATACTTGTATCAATATCTTCCGGGGAACAGTCTTCCGGCGAATCACCTACGTGAATTCCCACGTGAGAAGGCTGCGTGGAGGCTCTGCAGCAGGCAAACTATGGGAAACTCCAAGCTCAGCAAGATGTGCTCCATAGCCTGATCAATAAAAGCTAAGTGATTTCAGAAAAAGAAAAAAACAACAACAACATTCACACATGCTGGTGCTTAATTTCATCTACTGCAAAGCAAACTGCCTGCTTCCTTAGCACTGGTTTCACATGGGTACAATCAGCTAGAGCTCAGTTAAAATCGGAAAGACCTGCAGCTTTATCTCAGACCGTCCTAAAACAGCTCTTAAGCCTATTCCTCTCCGCAAGGATTCCTTCGAGGCACAGCGGTGGGGGAACCGGCTCCGCAGCCGCTCTGCAGGGGCGCCGGTCCACCGTCTGGCCCCTGTTTGCACCTGGCCCGAGCAGGACACGCTGCTGGGAACCTGGCTCAGCTCCTTTGCATGTCTTAATTCTCCTGTCCGGTTCTGACACCTCTCCAAAATCACAGAAAGCCCCATCAGATCCTAAGCCAAAGAGAAGATGGTGGACCAAGGTCCCCAGAAGTCTTGAGAAAAGTAATGAAGAACAAAGAGGAGAGAGCTGGGTCACGCACCAGCCGCTCAGAACTGGCTGGGGCTCGAGCCTGCAAGCCCCTCTGCTTTGCTGTCACAAGCCGGCTCCATCTCCAGGGCCCGAGCCACAGCGCAGCGGCTGGAGACACTGATCTTTTCAATGACTCCGGGAACAAACGCAATACTTTGTCCATTTAAATGCCCGCAGGGGTGGGGAGCCGCCCCCATTCCAAACCCTAGGCTTGCCGCTCGTCCTGGCAAAGGGACAGCCCGGGTGACTCAGACTTTGCCTCCCAAACATTTCTGTTAAACGCTTCTTTTTCCTTGACACCCTTGAAGAGCATCAGCACTGTAAACGCATTTTCGGCCTCCAGGCGCGGGCAGCCGCGGGGAGCGGTCCCTGGAGAGAGCGAATTGCAGCCGGCGCGGGTTCCGTCCGGGGCCTGGGCAGGTGCATGTCTCCGACGCCAAGTCCTCAGCTCCCCCAGAAAAAGGGGGCCCCGGGCCGGAGAGAAAGGGACTTGGCGCTGCGGCGGCCGGCAGACCCACCTGCGCCCAGGGCACCCGGCCCCGGCGAGCCGCTGTCCGCGGGCACCGGGCTCGGTCGCAGGACCACCGAGCGAAGGCCGCCGCGGCGACCCCGCCACGGCCCGTCAAGCACCCCCCGCCTGCCCGCCGCACGGCCTCCCCCCGCCCTGCAGGGCGCCGCCCGCCGCGCCGGGACCCCCGCAGCCCCGCCCGCAGCCACCACCTCCTCCCCCGCCGGGCGCGGCCCCTCACCGGACTTGGGCGGGTAGCGGTACACGGAATTGGACGGGATGTCCACCTCCTCCACGCCCGCGTGCTGCCGGCTGGTCAGGGCGCCCATGGCCGCGGCGTCCGCGCCGCCTTCGGCGTCTCACCGCGGCCGCTCGCCCCGCGCCCCGAGCGGGGGTCGGCTGCCCGGGGCGGCCGGCTCGGCCTCGGCCTCGGCGCTGCGGCCCTGGCGGCGGGGAGCCCCCGGCGCGCCGCGCACCATCCTCCGCGGGGCCCCGCCGCGGCGCCTCTGCGACCCGGGACGCGGGTGGGCCGGGGGCGCCGCCGCCTCAGGCCGCGTGATGTCAGCGGCGGCTCCGCGCGGGGACCGCGGCGGCCACGGCCAATGGCGCGGCGGGGCGGGAGCGGCCGCGCGGCGCCAGCCAATGGGCGGCGGGACGCGGCGGAGCGGCGGCCGGGCTCGCGGCCGGGTGCGGCGGGGGCCGAGGGCGCGTGGCCCCCGGAGCCGCTCCTCTCGGTTCCGAGGATCCCCAGGCGCGCGAGGCCCGGCCCAGCCGGGTTCGCTCCCCGTTGTCCCCAAACCCGAGGCGGCCGGGGGCTTCCCAGGCGGGAGGCCGCCCTCCCCAGCCCCGCGCGCGGCGCCTGCAAAGCGAGGGTCGGAGCCCGGCACAGGGGCGCCCGCAGAGGGTGGCGCGGCTCTGGCACCGCTCAGCCCACAGTGGGCGCCTCAGCCCCGAGGTGCTCCGCCAGTCCCACCTCCCAGGGCGCGGGAGGTGAGTCGCGCCGGCGACCCGCTGTCCCCTCGGGCAGCATCTTTCCGATCTCGAACTCTACAGATGCTCTCGGTGCGGGGCGTCCCTCGGCCAGCGCCTGCACCCCCAACTTTGCGGAGCATCACCCAAGATCGGATCAAGATGGGCACCTCCGGCGGCCCCTTCTGGAAACTTCGGAAAGGCCGGTTCCAAGGGAGTCGACCCAGAGCAGCGCGGGCAGAACCAGGACTCTCCTGGGTAAAAACCGACACCAAACAGTGGGGAGCTTGGACAGACGCAAGACGTCATGCCAAAGCTTAATTACAGACACCTGTGTTTTCAAACCTTTTATCTGTGGGTCTGGTGTTTTCTCTTCCTGAGCGGGTGGACTGCTCAGCAAAAATTTCAGCTGCTAGAACATGACTTCACAGCTCTCCGGCAAGGTTTAATGCCCAGTGGGGAGCGTCTGGCCTTCCCGATTGGGTTTGGAAGGCCATCTTAGGGAGTCTCTCCTTTTCCTGATGACATTGTGTACGTTCCATCGCCCTCCTTTCAGCGGTGCCAGCAGACCCGGGGCCTTGGTTTTCCCCAAGGTCCAGGGATGGCAGAAACATCTCTGGTCTTTGACACGGACTGGCACTGAGCAGGCTGGGCCGCAGGGCACGTGTCCAGCTTGAATGAGGTGACAGGCAGACTCTTCCAAGCCCCAGAGCTCCCTGGTAGAGTCCAGGGTTCTCCCTCCAGTCCCTGGCCCTGACCACTAGAAAGCTTTCGATGGGGGACTCAGGTGTTGGTAAATTTTAGTTTCAGGTAACGGCTAACAAGCTTAGCATCAATGTTTGTGAAAAGCTACTGTTTCAGGAACTGGAGGAATGACCCACCTTTACCCCAGGAAACCATGAGCAGTTCCACCTTTGTGCCTCAGGAGGACTGCAAAGCAATTCAAGATGGTATTTGAGCTATTGTCCTCCAGGGCAAGTTGACCACCTCCCAGGACACAAAGACCTCCACCCAGGACACAGATGGAAGAATGCTGCAGCTTTTATCTGATTAACTTCTTCCCTGAATTCCAAACCGCTTACCTCAACCTTTCTTCTCCTCCTTAGGAAAGGGCCTGTTTATAATGGAACTTAAGACAGTTTGTTAGGGTACAAATCTGCCATCTTCTCAGATCACCAACCATCTGAATAAAGTGCCCATAAACAGTCAATCCCTGCCCTGACTGGTATGGCTCTGTGGATGGAGTGCCAGCCTGTGAAACTAGGGGTTGCTGGTTTTGCTGGTTTGATTCCCGGTCAGGGCATGTGCCTGGGTTGCTGGCCGGGTTCCTAGTTAGGGGCATGAAAGAGGCAACTGATGTTTCTCTTGCACATTGATGTTTCTCTTCCTCTTTCTCCCTCCCTTTCCCTGTCTTTAAAATTTAATAGAATCGTTTTTAAAAAGGAAGAAGATTCAATCCCTGTCTCTGCTTGTTGGGTCTGGTAGATGACAGGTGGCACGAACACTAGCTTTTCTGGTTTCACTTTGAGACATAATCTTTGGGTGGGAACCGGCGCCCACCTTGATACACCTTTCACCACACACGGGCCTACCTGTACTCACTGGTAAAGGTGAACGGCAGTCATGAAGAGTCTAGAGCTGCTTCAAAATAGGCCTTCAGCACCGTCAACACATCACAGAGCCCAACTGCTGCCCCTTAATGCAGGGCTCCGTTCAGAAGCCTTTGTTTTTCCTGCTGTCAACAATGTGTAAAGGGGGATAGCGTCCCCCTTTAGGGGTGCATTCGTGCCTGGGGGTTTCTCCTTCCCAGCCAGAGCTGGGCAGGGATGGGGTACAACCAGGCAGCTCAGTCTTGCTGCTCCCACGAATCGATATTGGCTCCACCTCAGCCTGCTTACAGCACCCCAAGCCCATAATTAGGTTTCTCTTCCCCAGCACCCCGAGGTGCTATGAACACCCAGAGTTCTAAAAGGATTTAATTTATTTTTTAGAGAGGGGAGACGGGAAGGAGAAAGGGAGAGACATCAGTGTGTGAGAGACACATCATGAGCTGCGGCCCTTCACACTCCCCACCAGGGAGGAGGCCCGCAGCCCAGCCACGTGCCCCAGCCCCCCATCCACTGAGCCACACCAGCCAGGGCAGTTAACACCTGTGTTTTATAGTTGAAGAAATGGAGAGATAGATAAAGCACCGGGTTTTGAGTTGGACAAATCTGCGCCCTAACCACTGGGTCACTTTGGACTCAGGTCTGAATGGCGCATATCAGTCTGCCAACCAGCTCAGCCATGAAGCAATAATGGAATCCAGGCTCAGTTAAAAAGAAGGAGAAGAGGATGAAGAAAAAAGAAGATAGAAAAATTAAAAGATGGGGAGGAGGAAGAGGAAAAAGAAGGAGAAGAAGTAGCCAATTGCCTAGGTGTCATGAGGCAGGAGGGAAAGGGGGAGGGAGCAGGTCAGAGAAAATTCTAGATCAAAGAGGCTTCCTGTGACCTAGTTGAGTGAGAGCCTTGCTTTCTACAAGGGAATCACGTCATGTCACCATCTGGGGAAAGACAACCTCAGTCAGTGTCCAGGGCGAAGGGCAGATGGGCAGCGAGTCCTTGGAGCAGCCCCTTGGGCGGCGGGGCCCGCATTCCTCTGTGGCCCGCCCTGGCGCCACTGGGCTCCCTGGCCGGAGAGCTGGGCCTGGGAGAAGGCCTGAGGGACAAGGTGGTACCGACAAGAGAGGGGAAATCCCAGAAGTGACCGCCGGGAGGGGAACCATAAAAATGCTTTTAACATGAATATAAACAGCTGGGGGTGGGGGGTAGCCCAGGGTGCACAGGGAGACCACGCAAACACGGTCTGTTTGCTGTAAACCGCCCACCAGGGCTGCGTTCCCAGGGCCAGGTGTGGCCCCTGAGGCGCCCTGAGGCACCTGGCGTCAGGGTCATGGGGGTTTCCTCTAAGCACGGAGCGCAGGGAGGCAAAAGCCACCTAGTTCATGGGGTCCCAGCCCTTTCCAAGCTCGGGTCTGGTGGAGACAGGAGAGGCGTGTGGAGGAAGCACACGGGGAATCATTTCCAGGTCAGCCCGTCCCTTCAGGCTTTTAATTTTGTTCATTCTGGCTGTCCTGGTTTCAGGTCACCTCTGTGACACATCCACTCATTTCAAGGACGCGCACGGCTTCCCTGAATGGGGAGAAACCCCTGCGGGTGAACCGCCAGCTGCTGGGCCCCGAGTGTCTGTAGCTCAGTGCCCAGAAGGGGGCTGGAAGTAAGGGTGGGGGTCCCCTCGGGACTGGAAGGGGCCCATCGGGGGTCCCCACTTGGTATTGGCCTGGCCTTTCTGCCCCTGTGAGGGGATAAGGGGACTGGAACCCTGGCTGTCCTGAGGAGGCACAGCGTCTCTCCAAGGATAGACCCAGTCAGCAGCGCAGGGCCTCTGATCCCTCCCTCCATCTCAGGCCATGGCTTTGGCAGATTAAAGCTAAAACCACCAACAGAGAATTTTCCGTTCTGCGCCCGCTCTGTGGGCCCCTCTGAGGCCAGCAGAGGAGCCAGTCCTCAAGGCTTGGGGACCCTGAGGGTTTGGTGAGTGACCCTTCCATTGGCCTCGCTCTCAGCATGGGGCAGGGGCCCATGTGAATCCTCTTCAAGGACCAGTCCATAGAACGAGTCCATTCTCTTTGCCTTTGTTTAGCCCTGAGTCAATCCAAGCAAGCAGCCCCTGTGAGCTCCTTTCTGTACACGCAGTCACTTCTGCCGTCATTTATCCTGCCCTGCTTTGGGTTTGGAGCTGTACCCCACACGCTGCATGACGAAGTCAGCGTGCAATGCGCCACGAACATGTCAGCCCAGGAGGTACTGATCAGCTGCCTCTCAGGCAGGCAGCACGCCCAGCCTCTTCCTCCTGCTACCCAGAGATGCCAGACTGAGGAAGAGGCGGTGTGGTGCCAGCTCCCCTGTCCTACTGCTCTTCCAAAAGCACAGCTGTCGCTCCAGACGCCATCGGAGGAAGAAAAGGAGAATGAGTTCTCTTCCTTCTCCCAGGGCCCCTTGACAGCGGGTGTCCTGGCTGGAGCTTCGGACCTGGAAGAAGCCTAAAGGTCACCAAGTGTAGCCCCCTCCAGACAGACAGATGCAGCTGCGACAGCTCAGAGGGGCGTGTGAGGGGCACACGGCTCAGGCCCCGGGGAACCCAGGCTGTGAGCACCGGGCCGCAGTGGGAGACCCGTACCACTGGTTCGGTTTCTTTATCGGCAGGGTAGGCTGCCTGCTAGAACCAGCGTAAAAGAGACATCAAGTCAAGGTCCAAGCTCTGAACGCTAGCCCAGGGCAGTAGCAACACGCGAGAATTGGTGCCTGCGTGGGAGAGGCCACTGCTGCGGCGCTTCTCTGAGCTGCGGGGACCCCGCACCCTCGTTCTCCTGCCCTGACACGGGAGCTGAGGGCAGCCGGTCCCCCGGGGCCCCCAGCCCAGGCACCGAAGGAGGGTGAGAAAAGAGGAGAGCCAGCCGCCGAGGGCCAGAGCAGGTGCTCAGTAAGTGGGGTACGAGTGTCATACATGCACACGGTGTGTCCCTGCTGAAGGCAAAGTCTGGGCGAAAGTCCACCACCCGCCAGCCATTCAGCGACCTCATTTACAATGACACATTTATGTCTGGGCTAATTGCTTGCCTAGTTAAGTGATAACTGCTCTCCTCATTAGGGAGCCTGGCGAAGTAATAAACAGAGGTACTCCGGACTGTTGTGGTTCCCACAGTAAACTGTTGGAAGCCTTAGATCTTTTTCATGCACCAAGAGGTGTATGTTTATTAGGTTGCTTAGTTGTATACCGTTATCTTTTATATTGCAAGATAAAATCTGTGTATGAAAGGAGGTCTGGCAGTTGCACGAGCTTCCTCTCTGGTGTTCCGGCCTGTCATCCACCCTAAAAGGCACAGGCAGGGTAACTTTCCTGCTACCCAGCAGGCATCCCTCGGCCCCCTCGCCCGTACACCATCAGTGGCTCCCTCACACAAAACAGATGCTTCCTGCCTCCCTCTCTCTGCGCCCCCAAAGCTCCTGCTTGCACCCCAAATGCAGCCATCAGTCTGCTCATGTTTGCTCCTGAAAATCCCTCCCAGGTGCGCCCCCCCAACTCCCTCGTGCCCGGGCGAGTCCCACTCAGCTTACGTCTGACCTTTCCTATGAAGCTTCCTCTCAGACCCTGGCTCTCCTCCTCTGAAGTCTTACTGATCAATAATCTTCTGTCCGACTCATTCAATGCTCACATGTGGGCTATTCCCAGCCTCCAATGGCAAAAGACACACTAGGCTCTGGAGCCAAACAGAACAGGGTTCAAAACCAGCAGTTTCCTTACGGTCTGAACAAAGAGGTTCGAACATTCAGGTGGACGAAGCTTAGGAAGCCCTAGGAGGGCTCCTGGCACATAGCAGGGGCTCAATAAATGCTAACGTTTTTAAATTAAAAAAAAAAAAAAAATTTGTTATGAACCAGTTAAGGTCCAAAGATAAATTCCAGAAGTCAGCGTTCCAGGATTGCAGAGCCAGGGTGTGCACAGGAGACCCTGCCTTCGATGGGCAGGCCAGACATAGAGGGGTGTCCCTCTGGCTGGAGGCAGAGCCCGGGGGGTTGAACCTCCTGAGACATCCTTACTTCGTGCCCACTGGAACTCAAAATGCCAGGCACACATGCCCACTGTCACGCAGGTGACAGCTGCCAAATGGCCAGAGGAAAAGCCAGCATGTCCCGCCCCCCACTGCTGTCCTCCTTCCAAAAGCACAGTCCATGTCACCCCTGAATGAATGGCCCCTGGGCCCTGTGGTCTGGATCCTTCCGGAGGGGGAGAGGGTGCATTTGTGAGTCACCATTAACTTTTCACGTAGGTGTCATTTGCAAGTTAGAAAGGGAACTCAGGGAGCTGGGGCCTGATCCCTAGGGCTGATTGTTCAGGAATTTACCAGCTAGTTCTCACATCATCAGTAGCTTGAAATGGGCCATGATGGGACAGGTTGTAGACAGAGCAGAAACCGTGGGGTGCTGTGGCTCAGGGCTCCCCTGCTCCCCAGAGCCAGCGAACAGCTCACCCTGGGCTGAGGTTTCCTCCCATCCCCCAGAAGGACCAGAGCTTCCCTTACACAAGTGCTCACTAAGTAGATGACCATTTAACTCGTAATAAAGAATAAAAAATAATCATTTTTGAGCAATGATGCCATCCAAGCACTTTTGGATCAATGCATCATCTTGTTTAATCTTCAAAACCTGAACCCTGCAACTTCTGGCTTTTCCCAAAACTTAAAAACAAACAAACAAAAACGCCAGCAGGTGGAAGTACTACAGTTGTTCTCATTTCCCTGATGGGAGACCCGAAGGTCACTCTGTTAGACACAGGGAGCCGGGACTTGCCTGAGGTCCACCTGAATTGGATGTCCCAGGTCTTCCCCAGACTGCCTGTCCTACCAGCCCTCACGGGGCTGCTGGTCACCAAGCCAGTGGGGTGGGGGTGGGGACTTCTCTACCGAATTTAATCTGCCTCCTTTATCCTACTACTTCCTTCTACACCAGAGGTCCCCAACCTTTTTGGCACCAGGGACCGGTTTCATGGAAGATGATTTTTCCTCAGCCCAGGGTGGAGGGATGGTTTTGGGGTGATTCGAGTACATTCCGTTCAAGCTCACCTCCTGCTGTCCAGCCAGCAGGGGGCTGGGGACCCCTGATCTACACTCTATCCCTCCCTGTGCGAGTTCAGACCATTTTTCCACAAGCCCTTGACCCTCCCTCTCCTCTTATCTCTGGAAGTCCTTTAGGGCCTTAAACTTTATGCTGAGAGTTCTGGCGGGTGAATCATCTGCCTTCCCCAAGGGTCCATGAGCCTTGGGCTTTGTGGGTGCCTTCAGGCGCCAACAGACGGCTGCCTCCCTGCACAACCCTTCCTGGTGGCCGGGCTCGGTCAGTGGGCAGCTCATGTCTGGAAGCCCCGGTGGGTGGAGTGCGGGCTGCACTCTGACTGCGGCAAGGACCTAGGCACGTGGGCACGGTGGTTTCCCGGCGCTGCTGTGTACAACCCAGTGCTCTCATTCTCAGCAAATACTTCCTTCCTCTTTATGGGGAACACGGCCCTGTGTTTATTAACAGCACCCACTTCGAGGTCCAAAGTGATTTCTGAAACCTCAAGCACATCTCATCAGAAATGCCAGACCTCGGGTCTCCAGCCAGGTCCGCAGCCGGAGGCAGGTGAAAGGCAACCATACATGGATGCTTCTCTCCCGTTCTTCCTCCCTCCCTGTCCTTCTCTCTACAAATAATGAATAAAATCTAAAAAAAAAAAAAAAAAAAGAGGGAGAGAGTGAGAGAAAGAAAGAAAGAAAAAATGCCAGACCTCTTCAACATTCCTCTCTGGTTTTTGGAGCCCTGGTCAATTCTGACTCCCTTTGTGACTTTGAGGTTTAGCAAGAAGCAGGTAAGCATGTGAATACGGGCGCGTCCATGCTGCCCAGACGGAAGGGCAGCGTGGCAGATGGTAGGCGCTGCGGACATTAGCAGCTCCGCTGACGCTGACGTTGGGCCCAGGCAGCAGGGGTCTGGCTGCATCGCCCCTGGACGTCCAGGCGCCGCACGGTTCTCCCAGACCACGAACTACAGTTCGAACCCAGTAACTACTTTCGGGCTAAAGCGTTGAACCTCCTGCCGGCGTCTTCCAGGTGGTACAACGGCCAGATAGGAACCCTTTTAGGCTTCACCATGGACATGGCAGCTGCTCATTGCTGTAGGACGGCCTTCGTGGATCCGACACAAGTAAGCATAGCCCTGTCCCATAAATCTTTATTGACAAAAACAGGCAGAGCTGCAAGACCAGTGAAGCTCCTACCTTCTGGATCCTTCTGTCGCTGCCCAGATAGCAGTTCTTGAGAGTCACCCGCCTGCAGGGAACTTGAGAAGGGTGAGGAGTAAGGCTTTAGGATTGCATGTTTGCTCAACGTAGCTCGGCCTAACCTCGTTCAGCTGAGGAGTCTCTGCACCACCTTGAGAAAGCATTGGCCATTTTCTGGTGGTTAAAGGACATGATGCTAACCGCTCCCCTCCCCACCGCCCAAGATGCATGGGCTCCAACCCTTGGCTATCCCAGTTTAGCATCTCCGCCAGCCCACTGCCTTCCAACACGAGCCCCGGATGAGACTTACCATACACCGGCCTTTACGGCAACTCCGTGCTTTGGTTTCCATTGTTTTTTCTTCCAGAAATTCCCTTCTTTCTCCTTTCCATCTCCCGGAGGCTTCAGCTCTCCAAGCAATCTTGTAGGACTACCTCCTGTCTTATGACTCAGGTGGCTGCCTGAGGTCATGGAAGCAACGGGGAGAGCCCTGGCTGCCAGCGAGGGCGGCGAGGGGCCGTGCTGAGCTCAGCCCGAAGAGGTGGCAGGGAGAGGGACGAGGCTGGCAGAAATGCGAGCCGGGTGCTCAGTGGAACAATCCATCACGCCCACAATGCCTGGTTCGGAGATGCGCACAGATAGGATTATGTGACAAAGAAAACCGAGGAAATGATTCATGCAAATTGAAGGATCACGGGTTTTTCTGGGGAGGAAAGAATACGTATTTGGGGAGGGTCATGTGAAGGTTTTCAAAGGTACTGGTTTCAGATTTCTGAAGTACCCTGTTGGAGGCCCGAGCGATTATTCGTTATTCTTCAGGTTGTGCACAGGTTCTACGTGAACTCTTACCGTATGATCCATTTCTGAGGAAAAAGGGCAGGGCTGCCCCAGACCTCAGAGTGGGCAGCTGCCACCGCAACAAGCCGCCCGCGCTTTGGGGGCCAGGTGGGGCTCGTGAGGCCCAGCTCCTGGAGGGTCAATTTCGGTCCCCAAGAGGGCGGCCTGACAACCTGAGTCCAAGTGACAGTCAAGGACTCCTGGGAAGGACGACTGTCCTTAGGAAGCTGTCTTTTTGTCCTGCCTGCCTCTTCCCCCTGGCAAACCCACCCTCTGGTGTCTCCTCAAAACGATTGCCTGGGACTCACCTCCCATGGGACACGCCTGGCAAACCTAGGTGAGCCACCTTATCACTGGGCTGGCAGGGACTGTGCAGAGTACAGCCCACAGTGCTGCTTCGGAAAATGCCATTAACTATGTTGGGAGTGGTATGGCCTTTGTCCCTTGTAAGATATATGACACTTGGTGAAAATATAATCTGGTACCCACCAGCGCGAACTCATCTCCTTGGGGACTGGCTTTGGCCTCCCTGTTACTTCCGACAACACAAACCAGCTTTTATATCTTTTCAGTATCACCGAGGGAGATTATTTTCTCAGGTTCTTTCTTTCTCTCCTTTTTTAAAAGTATATTTCATTGATTATACTGTTATAGTTGTCCCAATTTTCTTTCCCTTTGCTCCCCTCCACCCAGTACCCTCCTTCCTACCAGCAGTCTCACCCCCCTTAGTTCATGCCCATCGGTCGGGTCGTGCATGTAAGTTCTTCGGCTTCACCTTTATCGCACTATTTTTAACATCCTCCTGTTTATTTTGTGCCCACCAATTTTGCTTCTTAATCCCTGTACCATTTCCCTATTTCTCCCTCTTCCCCTTCCTGGCTGATAACCCTCCAAATGGTCCCCATACCTATGACTCCGGTCCTATTCTGGTTGTTTGCTTACTTTGTTTTTGTTTTTGCATTTTTAGATTCTTTTGTTGATAGCTGCGAGTTTGTTGTCTTGCTACTGTTCATAGTTTCGATCTTCATCTTTTTCTTAAGTAAGTCCTTTAACATTTTCTGTAATCAGGGCTTGATGATGAACTCCTTTAGCTTTACCTTGTCTGGGAAGCACTTTATCTGCCCTTCCATTCTAAATGACAGCTTTGCTGGACAGAGTCATCTTGGTTGTAGGTTCTTGCTTTTCATCACTTTGAATACTTCTTGCCAGTCCCTT
This sequence comes from Noctilio leporinus, assembly GCA_004026585.1. Classification (NCBI taxonomy): domain Eukaryota; kingdom Metazoa; phylum Chordata; class Mammalia; order Chiroptera; family Noctilionidae; genus Noctilio; species Noctilio leporinus. Next base: position 110,791 of record PVIW01001299.1, on the reverse strand, counting down.
CTTGTCTGCGAAGTTCCTTTTGAGAAATCAGCTGATAGTCTCATGGAATTCCTTTGTAGGTAACTCTGCTTTTCTCTTGCTGCTTTTAAGATTCTTTCTTTATCTTTAACCTTTGGCATTTTAATTATGTTGTGTCTTTTTGGATCTAGCTCGTTTGGGATTCTCTCTCTTTCCGGGACTTGTATGTCTATTTCCTTTGCCAAATTTGGGAAGTTTCTCTTCCTGATTTTTTCACCTAAGTTTTCAACCTCTTGCTCTTCCTCTTCTCATTCTGGCACCCCGATGATTCGGATGATGACACATTTAAAGTTGTCCCAGAGCTTGCTTCCTAAGCTTCTGCTTGTTTTTTTTTCAATTCTTATTGCCTCTTTCCGTAATGGTTGACTGTTTATTTCTCCCTTATGTTCCACATCGTTGCTTTGACCTGGCTTCCTTCCCTTCCCCATTGGTTTCATGTGGATTTCCTGCGTTTCACATAGCCTTCGCTTCTTCCCCTCTGAGTTTGCCATCCTCACCCATACCTGTCAAGTGTGTGAGCGTCTTAATCACCAGCATCTGTTAGGTCGGCATCTCCTCGACATTCAGTTCTCCCACTAGAACCTGATCTGCTCCCTCTTTTGGGCCACATTTCTCTGTCTCCTTAGCTTCGCAGCTTTCTGTGTTTCGCAGCCTCTGTGTCTTAGGTAGTTCTGTCTCATTTGTCACGTTGTACAGGGCGGATCCTTAGGAATCCATCAGTGCAGAGGGACCCGTTTCACCCCATTTCGCTACGTTGTGGTGCTGTATGTGGGGCAGGGGTCTGAGAGGAAACCATGCTGCCTGCTTAGCATTCACCCCTTTTCCAGGTGCTTCTCCCATTTCCCATGTAGGACTGTCACCTCTCTAGCTGTTGCCCTGGCCATGGTTTCCAGAGTGGGTGGGCCTTTGGTTGTTCTAGGATGGTGGGGGCCTCTGAACAAACAAACTGCTGAGATCCGGCTAGTTACTTCCTCCGCCCCAACCCCCACTGATTTTCACAGACAGAATGAGGCTTCATTTTCCACGGCGCTGGAACCGTGAGCTGTGCAGTCTGGCCCGGGACAGCGATTGCTCCCAGCTTTTATCACATGTGACTGCGCTTTCCAAGGCTGGCCGTAGCCACCTCGGCCGCCACCTCACCCCGTCCTTTCTGCCCTGGCTCCACCCCTCCTGCCTGTCTGGATGAGTATTACTTCTTTCTATCTTTGTTTGCTGGACTGTCATGTATTTGATTTTCTGGTAGTCCTGGTTGTCTCTAGTTTAGAGGTAGTTGTATTTTCTCTTGTGATGGTGGAGGGAGGTGAAGCATGCCTACCTACACCTCCATCTTGGCTGGAAAGTTTCAATATCTTCCTGCTTTTCCCAACCACATTGTCATTTTGTCTTGGTATCTGAAAGCAACAAAGGGAAACTAAAAATAATTCAAGGAAGGAGAAAGAGAAGGAGAAAAGAAAGGAAAGGAAGAAAGGGAGACAGGAAAAGAGCTCTTGCATCAATCAAACTTGATCTAACCCATCCAATTTCATTGTTACTGTAAATTAGGCAGGGGCTGTGTGACCTTGAGTAGATTTCTTGCCCTCCCTGAGCCTCGGGTCAATGGGAGTTCCAAGTCAGAAATGCTGTGCAAAGGCATACAAAGTTTCACAGGGAGCCCACCCTCCACTTCCCCTCAGCTTTGTTGGATCCTTCTGGGTTAGGGAAGTAAAAGATAAGAAGGAAGAAAAAAGGAACAAGAATGGAACACACTGCAGGGATGGATGTTGGAATGATCAATTCTCCACCCTCCATCATGACTGATCAAGGCAGCTGGTGCCTCTTTTGCCCCATGGAGGTCCACTGATTTTCAAGCCTTCCCAGGAGCCACCATCCCAGTGCTCTTGATAGCTCCGGTTTGCAAAGGACCCCTTTGTGAGCACCCCCTGAGGCGACAGATACAGCATTAAGGGTGGTAGTATGGGGTAATGGGTCACTACAAGTTTCTGGAATTAGACTGGGCCAATACCTGACTCCCCCACTCTGGACCGTGATCTGGGGTAATCTCCTGTCCTCAGGGCTTTAACTGCCACCGCACATGCAAGAGAGCACTCTGGGAGGTTGTGAGGACTGGGACGAGTGGACTGATATTAAATAGTTCGGCGCATGGCTCATAGGAAGTGCTTGGTAAGAGGCAGCTGTTGGTTAGGGTTCAGCTATTGCTGCCGCTCCCAGTACCAACTCAGTGACTTCCATCTGAAACATCCCTGCTATCCGACTCCAAGGAAACACGGGCTGAGACTGTTTGTCATCTCAGTTGCTGGCTCCATCCGCAGCCTGGACCACCGGTGGCGGTGGCGGGGGGGGGGGGGGCGTTTGGAGGGGAGGGTTGTTCCTTGGTAGGCCACTACTGTGTTCTATTTGTTGTTAATGGACATGTTGTTATTGTTCTGTGTTACCTGCTGCACATTGTCCTCACAGATTAAAATAATAACACCTTTAGTTAATAATACCTTGCACTTGGGGAGTTGCTTTCATCCCCACAGCTCAAAGTCCTCTACAAACATGACCTCATTCAGTCTCCCTGGGCTCCCAGGACAGGGGCACATCTGCCTTCCTCCACCTGAGAAGCAGGCTCACTCAGCTGGGAGTGACTGATGTCCACAGATGATAACCATAACCTGAGTCTCTCTGGCTCTGGGGGTCTTGTCTTCCATGCCTCTTCTAGCTGCCCAGTGCCCTGCAAATGGGAAACATTAAATAAACCTTTGGGGTAGGTGATCTCGGTATCCCAGAGACAATGGGTCTAGCACTTTGGGCATTTTCAGGACAGACTTCCTTGAGAGCTTCTCGCTTAAGACATCAGGGCTCCTGCAGCCTGAAATGCCTCCCTCCGCTCAGGGAGAAAGATCCTGCTACTCATGGCCCTGGCATGCTTGACACCTGTATGTGCTTGTGGAAACCGGAGTTCCACAATGACAGTACTTCCTTGTTCTAGGGCTGCTTATGGCCTGAGCTCCCTGGCAATCAACGGAAGCTCCTGGCTCCTCACTTTTGTTTTCACCTTGCAATTACTGGAAGGGAAGAGCGGCAAGCTATACTTGACTCTCCAGCCACCCTCCAGGCCTCAGCCCATGCGTGAGCCGGAGTGGCCAAGCAAGAGAACTGGATCTCAGCAGGCAAAAGGCTGATTCCATCTCTTCAAAACAAACAAACAATAAACAAACAAAAGACTAAGGCAATGGGGTAAACACGTGATAGGGTCTGAGGCTATTTTCATCAGTAATAAACATGGGGTGTAATTTCTTCCTTTATTTATGTTATATATATGTATACTTTGTATATAAAATATAGAATATATTTTTGTTTTCTTCCATGGAGACTTAACTCCGCCTTAGGCAAACTCAAAATAGAACCATGGCTGGCTTTCTTCTTAGCTTCAGAACATACTCTGGGATGAGTATTTCAGATCCCAAACTTAGTTTTTCAGAAACAGGTATTCTAATAGTAATCCCTAGAATTATGACCTTTCTAACCTCTCTGCCCCTTCCTTAGTCTGCTTAAACTACTAGTTCTTTATCCTCCCCGAAGATTCCCAAACACAGGGTTACACCTTAATCTAGAAGGTGGGACTCTATAAACAAGATTTATTTTCAAAAGAGTAGGATTGAGAGGCAGTACCTATCTAACACTTTTTTTTAAAAGATGGTACAAATTAAATATTTGCTTAGATCAATCAATTTAAGGGGAAAAAATTCTGGGTTCAGGATATCAATGACTGAGAAAATCTTATTTTTCCCCTTGCAGTTATATTTAGTGTACATTAAAACTGGTTTACATTTTCAGAGTGCAAAGTCTTGGTCTAAAAACGTTAAAAAGGAAAAAAAAAAAAAAAAAACCTACTTGGCCTTTGGGTGGGTAGTGACTGGAAGGAGACATGAAAGGGGTAGTTATATTTCAATAAAAGGCTAAAAAAAAAAAGTAGAGCTGCTTGAGTGATTTAAAAAAATAAACAATCGGGACTTGAGCAGCTGCAAAGGCTCTATCTGCTTTCTATTTTGATCGTTCTGTTTCTCGAGATGACCACATCTTTCAGAGGAAATGAGTCAAAGCCACTCTGTCTTGCTTTTCCAGCTGAGCATGTTCAGATTCAATGAAGTAATGAATGAACTTGGCCGCACCACCCCCAAGCCTACAACACCAAACACAGGGGCCTGGGCCAATCAGCAGGCACTCAAGATTTTCAAGTTGAGTTCAAACAGGCCCGTGGAAGACCAATCAGCGCGCGTGGCTCCGCCCCAAACGTCGGGCTGTGACCAATCATGAGCCCGGACGAGCCAAAACACAGCGGCTGACCAATCCCGGGTCGCCCGACGGCGCCGGCCTCCTCCAATGGGCGCGGCCAAGCAGAAAGAGAAACAGTGCGGTGCTCAGCCGCAGGATTCGAACCGAACGTCCGCTCGGAGTCGGGAGCTGGCCGAGCAGGGCAGGCCAATCACCGGCGGCAGCTCGCGGCCCGAACGTTGGGACACAGCCCCGCCCCGCGCTGTTGTTTGTGTCCAGGGCCGCGGGAGCCGGACCACAACATTCGCGGGAGGGCTGCGGAGCGCGGGGGTTCGGAGGCCACGGTGAGCGCGAGCCAAGGGCAGCAGGCCTCCCGCGCCGGCCGGAGCCATGTCGGTGAACACGGATGAGCTGCGGCACCAGGTCATGATCAACCAGTTCGTGCTGGCCGCGGGCTGTGCGGCCGACCAGGCGAAGCAGCTGCTGCAGGCGGCCCACTGGCAGTTCGAGGTGCGTGCGGGCCGGAGCGCGCGGCCGCCAGTCGGGTCCGGGGCGGGGGCGGGGGCTCGGGCCCGGACGCCCAGCCGCGCGCCGCCCCGGCGGTGTCTGTGTGTGTGTGGGGGGGGGGAGGGGGCTCTATTTATATCGCCTGTAAAGCGATCGGCGGCTGCGAGGGGGCGCGGGGTCCGGTGGCAGCGTGGAGGGCCTTGCCACCCGGTACCCTTGCGCCCGGCCCAGGGATACCCCTTGAGCGGTGCGGCCGGCGCCCGAGGGGTCGGGTCCGGCGGCCGGAGTGCGGCGGTGCGGACCTGGCGGGGGCCTGCGGGCCGCCCGTGGGCCCCCTGCTTCGTGCCGGTTAACCGCCTCTCCGCCGCTGTTTGTCCGCAGACCGCCCTGAGCGCATTTTTCCAAGAAACCAACATTCCCAACAGCCACCACCACCACCAGATGGTAAGTGCGGCCGGGCGCCGGTGGGAGGGCGGGCCTCAGCCCCGGTGCGGTGTGGTGCGGTGCGGTGCGGGGCCGTGGGGCCGCCGGTGCCGCGGGTGCCGAGGCCGTGGAGGCCGCGGGCGGGGGCCGCTGTCAGCCGCCGGCGGTGACAGCCATGTTGCCGGGGAGCGCCCGCCGCGATGTAAACAAAGAGCCAAAATGTCTTCCAGGAAAGAGCGGCTCCCGGCCGGCAGGCTCGCCCAACTTTGTGGCCCGGCCTCCTGGGCTGCGGAGTCTCGACCTAAAACCCTGCGCCCGGGACCTTCCCTGGGGCGAAGGGGTAGGAGAGAGGCCAGGGCGGCAGGTGATGGGGAGGGGGCCGGGGTGAGAGGTAGACGTCTGGGGAACTGGGCTCCCAATGAAGGGGGACCCTGAGGGCCTGGGAGCTGGGGTGCCTGTTAACGGAGAGCCCCTTCTTGAGGCTGGAGTGGCACCCCATCCGCGCAACTCAGTTCTACAGGCAACAGGAAAGGGATAAACCCACCCCGGGGCTGGGAGCAGGGAGCTGGGCTCAACCCCGGGAGTTATGTTCTGTCTTTCCTGTTTATGGAAAAAGGGAAGGACATACCATGAGCGCAGAGGACACACAGGTTTTGACAAGAAAGTAACAGGCATTTGCTTTTAATCTCGGTCTGTGAACAGACATCAGTGCAGGAAACAGAAGTGGTTCGGGCCTGGATTTGCCTTCTCAAGTCCCAGCTGGCCCTGGGCCTGAGCCTTTCCCTGCTGGCGGTGGGGTGTCCTGCTTCCGTGGGCCCAGGGTGGCCGAGCCTTCTGCTCTGGAGTGCTTTGTGCTCCCCACCCCCCTTAGTTACCTATTAGCCCTGCTTGGGGAGAAGGGACTGCCCCTGACCCAGGGTTATAAAACATTATTCCCAGGGAGATCTGTTGGGGCATCCCGGGCGCACTTTTGGCATTTTTGACACTGGTGCCCTTGCCCATGGCTCCCTTTTCAGAGCTGCCTGAAGGAGGTGAAAATGGTTTCTCTCCAGAGCCTTGTCCTTGGCACCCTGTTTTCACCTGGTTTCAAAGGACAAGTAGCTTTTAACCAGCTTTTTCTTGGGATGGTTCTTGCTGTGCATAAATCAGAAAACAAAACTGCATTGGAATGCAGTGGGGGAATGAATTGTGGCTGTCCTGGCCGGGTTTGTCATAGCGCAGAGAGGGGCTGTCTTGAGCCACCCTCCCTGCACCTGAGCGTGGGGGCAGCACTGGCTCCCTCACCTTGCCTGGGGAGCCCGGGAGCACCCCACCTCCATCTCCTCTCAAAGGGCCTGGGTTGCTTTCAAGTGGTGTGTATTGAGAGCCAGTACCTGTATAGCACTCTAAAAACACAAAAAAGATGACAGAAATACTCAGGGTTAAGGAATGGAAGGGAAAAAACTGGGCTTACGATGCTAGTGACTAAGAAAGTCTTTTTCCCTTGCAATTATATTTAATGTACATTATTAGGTTTACATTTTCAGAGCTCACAGTTGTGGTCTAAAAACATTACAGAAAACTGCTTGGCCTTTGGATTGGGCAGTGGCTGGGAGGAGGCCCCTGGCTTCTCGAGGCACAGCCATTCTGTGGCGCCAGGACAGGAGGCTCAGAGGCCAAAACTGGGACTCAGGCCCCTGGAGGTCCTGTTGCTCCTTATCTGCAAATTCCAAGGGATTGAAATCCTTTTGAAGCTTCCTTCCCTCGAGGCAGGTGTTGGGTTGTGTAACAGACCTTACAATCGGTGTATCCATCAGTGCGCCTGGCACCTGAGGAGCCAGGAGAGCACCCTGCCTGCTGGGAGTCGGTCATTTTTTCAAAAGAAACAGTTAAGTAGAAACAACGGAGATCAGTAGTAGCGTCATGGCAATTTCAGAAGTGACCCGGGCATGAGTAATTGATAAATGGCTGCTCAGGAGGTTACTGGATAGTCACATGGTTGGAGGCTTCTGCTCAGATAAGGGGGCTCCTGGGTTGGGTTGGGAGAGGCCAGGAAGGGGCGAAGGGCTGGCAACTGGAAGCCGTAGGGCACTAGTGGTCAGGGGGCACCGTGCGCTGGGGAGCTGGAAAGCTCCATCCCTACCCAGAGTTGTCAGAAGCCCAGAGCTAGAGCGGTTTGGGGGGCATCTGGACGAACCCCTGATTTTTCAGGCCCAGAGAGGCTAAGGGATCTGCCTGGGCCCGAGGGCAGGCTGGCGGGTGCTGGGTGGCTTTTTCTAGTGAACTGGGGAAGTTGGTCACAATGCTGTGATGCAATTGGCTTCTACTCCCCCCACCCCATTCATTGTTTCCTGCTGCCGAGAAGTCAGCCCCCAGGGCGGTGGGGCGGGGAATAATGCTGGGAGGAGGGAACCCGACTGGGTGAGGCCAGGCCTATGCTGAGTGCCTGGCTGCCCCGGAGGACAATGGTCAGGGCTTCCTAGCTGCTGAGACGGTGGCCCATTTGCTGGGCGGGCCTTAAGTGCAGAGCTGGGAAAGCTGCCCCTCTGACAGGTGAAGAGTCCTAGAATCTCGCTCCCACACCCGTGCCTGGGGGAGGGGCCAGTGTTGCTAAAATTAGGAGAAATTCAAAGATGGGCTTCCTGGGTGAGGGAAAAGCTGTGGAAAGCAGAGAACCAACCTGCTTTCTCTAGGCCTCTCTGCTGTGTCTCCCCACACCCCTGGTGAACACGGCTGGCACCTCAATCCCCTCTATACTACGGGGTTGGGGGGTCTGCAGTCCTGATGTTCACAGAGGACCAGTCTCAGCCCCTGCCCTTCCTGGCTGGGGCTGCCTGATCAGAAATGGCAGAGGATAGTCAGGAGCTTGGGGGCCCCCTCCCCTGGGGGAGTGGCAGAAGGGATGGTGGGGTATTTGCGGTTACCCCAGGAAGAGGGCTGAGAGGGGCTGGACAGACACGCTGCTCGCTGGCCAAGAGCAGGAGGGAGATGCTAGGGGCACAGAAAGCTGAAATCCCTGGTTTCCGGGCCTCGGTTTCCACATCCACATCCAGGGAGAATAATGGAAATGGCCTAGCATTGTTGTGACCTGTAAACCACGCGCTGGCTGGCTGGGTACATGGAACAGAGCCAGCGCCGAGACCGTGTGGCTTCTCCGGGGTTGGCCCCGGAGGCACCCTGGTTCTGGCCACCCTCCCTTGACCAACAGCCTGGGAACATCGGAGGGTGAGCTACTGAAGGGCCAGCTGGTTTCCGCCCCAGGGAGAGGCTCAGAGGTGGTGTCCTGGGCTGCTCCCTCGTCCTCACTTTAATCTGACACCCCAGCTTCTGGTCGGAATTAACCATCTACTTCCCACACTCCCCAGGGTCTCTCGCCCCTAAGCATCATGAAACACCCTGGTTCTGATCAAAATTGTTGGGTTTGTCTTTATTCTTTGATCTTACTGGCTCAGGGCGAGAGTGGGGAACAAGGAGGGGTTAGCCTGGGTGGACAGCCCTCCGACACCTGTGTCCTCTACGAGCAGATGTGCACCCCCAGCAACACGCCGGCCACGCCACCCAGCTTCCCCGACGCGCTGGCCATGTTCTCCAAGCTGCGCACCTCCGAGGGCCTGCAGGGCAGCCACAGCCCCATGGCGACCGGGGCCTGCTCCCCTCCTGCCGACTTCAGCTCCTTCTGGGCCTCATCCCCTCCCAGCCACCAGGCTGCCTGGATGCCACCCTCCTCCCCCACGGCTCACAGCTTCCACCACCTCCACCACCCACAGCCCACGTGGCCCCCCGGGGCACAGCCGGCGGGCCCGCAGCCAAAAGCCATGGCTGCAGTGGACGGCCAGAGATGAGACTGGACACCGCCGTGCGCCGGGCCATCCAGGGTTGTGGGGACACAGGAAGGCCAGGTTGGGGGGCTGGGGCGGGCAGGGTTTCCTGAAGATCGCACTGGAAGATTTTATAAAGGAATTCTGGAGGGTGGGGGTAGCAGGTTTCCTGAGCCACTTGGGTCCCTCAGGAGTTTCTCTTTCAGGCAAGTTTTTTTCTGTTTTTAATATATAACTATAATATATAAATGTAACTAATGTATGTGAATGGGGCTGGCTGGCCTGGGGCACTGGGGTCAGAGGGAAGCGTCAGCAGATTGCCCCTGTGGTCGCCATCGGCTCCCCTGCCTCTGCCTGTCCCAGGGCCGGTGCTGTGGAACCAGGTGGTGCCACGAGGCAGGCACATGACCTGCCTCCTTGGAAGGTCATGCCTTCTGGAATGGGGAAAAGAGGGCGACTACCAAGTAGTGGCTACTGGAGGGGCTCGTGCCGGTGCCTGGTGGCCAAAGGTGGGCCACCATCGGGCATCCCCACCCCTGGACAGCGGCTTCGGAGCCAGCAGGGAGCGAAAGCCGGCCCGGCCTCGCCCAGAGCCTGCCTCTCCCATTGGTCCTGGCTCCACAGAGCTTGGGGTTGGGTCTAGCTCCCAAATCAATCATTTCACTGGGGTGACATTTTCATTTTAAAACTTAAAAAGAGACTTTTCTAACTTCCCTGGGTTGCGGTGCCTTTATTTGCCTCGGTAGGGAAAATCTTCTCCTTGGGAAGAGGGCTGGTGGGGACAGGGGACCCCTGGCCGTGTAGCTCGCCTGGATGTCCAGCCAGGGGTTGACAGGACAGGTCGGCCCAGTCGCATGTGGGGAGAGACCGGTCCCGACCTGGTGGGTGGGACTCTCACCCCAGGCGAGGCTCAGGCCTGCAGCCGTGGTCCTCACCCACCGCGGAGGGCACCCGGGGTCTATGACAGCCCCACCCGCTGCCAGGCGCCCCAGGCCTCTCCCAGCTGGGCCTTTCTCTGCCCCTCCCTTGGCGTAGCCTCTCCTGGGTATGAGTTGGGGGCTCTGCGAGCCGAGAGACAGGTGGGCTTCGCAGGCAGGGAAGGACTGACGGGCTCCCCCCTTCCAGCCTGCAGGCATCAGACTCAGGCGGGAGCTCCCAGCCCAGCTGCGCCCTGGGCTTCTCCAGGGCAGGCGGGTGAGGAGGGCGCTGGGCGCTGGGCCTGGCCCCAGGTTGGCATTCTTCTGAGCCTCTGGCCCAGCACTGGGACTGGAAGCTCAGGCCCAAAGTAGTGAGCCAGGCACCCTTGGGGCGCCCCCGGTTCCCTGCATGTGATCTTTATGGCTGGCTTGTCCTTTCAGTTTTATTTCCTGGTTGGAAACCCCTAAGGCTCCTCCCATTTCACCTCTGACCCTGCCCACCTGTGCTTTCCCGGGCGGTGAGGGCCAGCCCGCAGGCCTTTGGGCAGTCACACTGGGACTGGGGCTGGGTCCGCCCCGACGGTGGGCACAGCCTGGTGAGGGCCAGTGGCAAGCCCAGGTGCAAGTCGGCTGTCCGGGGCCTGGGGACTTTCTCCTTGTCCTTCCCTGGGTGCGAGGGAGGGTTGGCCCGTCCCTGCACCTGCTGCTCCCTGCCTTGCGGGTGCATTTGGACTCTAGGCCAGGGACCTTCTGACATTTGTCAGAGAGGGTGAGAGAAACAGGAGCCCAGGCAGGAGCAGGGGGGGCTGGCCCTGGTGCTGCCTCCTACTTGCAGAGAGGCTAGGGCACTGGTATGGAGGGGGTGCCCTGGGGGACCCCAGGGTTCAGGCTACCCCCTAGCATGAGCGTCCCGTCATTACCTAAGACGAGTGGGACTTGGCCCCTGGGGAAAGAAGGGGGAAACCCCTCCGCAGGGAGCATCTGCTGTGGCCCGTGACACCCTCGCTGCCCACTCCCCTTTGCCTACATGGGCCGGGCCCGGGAGAAACCCTCTACTGGGGCCGTTTCCTGTCACACTTTCCTGTGATTCTGTCACCCCCACCCTTACACCTTAAAGCAAGGCCTCTTGCTTTCCCATGGTGGGGCCTGGGGGTGGGGGGATCCCCACCTTTGAGGAAGGAGCTGGTGAGAATAGACCTGGAGGCACAGAACTGCCTCAGTGACTTCAAAGGCCTCAGGGTGGGGCACCTTGGGGGCTTTGAATGGGGCTGGTCCTCTGTCCCCTCCAACCTACCACGACCTTGAACATGAGGACTCTGTTGGGGACCAGCGGAGCCATGTGGGCAGGAGCACGCCAGGCAGGGCCTCTGGGCCCCACACTTTTCTCTCTTGTGGGCCTGGGCTGAAGGGAACGGGGAGGCCGAGCTGCCCAGGCAGACCCAGTGCCTGAGTCCTGCTGCCTCTGCGGGGTCAGACCAGGGCCTCAAACAGGACCCTCCCCGGGGTGGCTGGTGGCAGTGCTGCCCTGGGCCTGTGCTGGGAGCTGGGCATCGCCCGAGCCAGCAGTGGGCGCCTGCCACCTCACCTGTGCTCACGGGCCCTGGGTGTCACAGAGGAACGTAGGACCATGGTGGGAAGGCAGCAGCCCGGGGTCTGGCAGAGGTCAGGGAGGAGCTGGCGGCCGAGAGCTCAGGACCCGCTCCCCGGAGGTGGGGACGCTGGACCCCTCTCCAACAGGTCTGCCCCTACCCCGAGCCTCTGCCTTCACTTCACCTTCCTGATGAGCCAGGACGGAAGCTTCTTCCTAAACATTTATTTCGAGCCCTGCTCAGTGAGCAGTGGAGGACCTCGGGCCCCGGGTGGGCTCCTCCAGCCCCTCCCCCGGAGGCACGTCCACGTGCATCGCCAGCCCCGAGGCCACCTCTCTGGGGCCAAGTGGCTGGGACACCGGTCTGTCCGTCCGCTGACGGGGAGCTGCAAGACAGGATGTGCGGGCATGGCTCTGCCTCGTCCCCGCACCCGCCAGCGCCCCGCCAGCCCAGGGGAGGCTGGAGCCCGCAGGCCGGGGCAGAGCTCCGTCACCAGCACCGAGTGGACACCAGCACGCGCTGGTTGAGGCCAGGAGCCTGCCCCTTGGCCATGTGTCCTCTGTTCACATGGGGACCATTTAGGCACCAGCCGCACAGGTAAGTGAAGATCTTTTCCCCGAAGGCTACCCCCTTCCTGCTCCCAGGACATTCCAAATGCCCCTGGAGGAGACAGAGGGGCGCGGGGGGGGGGGGGGGGCGCGGCACGCCCGGTACTCGGGCTCAGCCTCTTCCCTGGGGCCACACGGTGTTCCAGCCCTGCTTCTCCCTGTGCGCCTCAGGCCGGCACCTTATCCGTGTTGCGCTCTAAGGAGGGTCACGGGGTCCCCACCTCCCAGGGCTGGCCGGGCAGGCAGCAGCCCCCAGGAACGGCCAGGTGGCCAGGTGCGTGACCCCCACGGTCACCAGCCGAATCCCCGCCCTCAGGCTCTCCGAGCGCTGGAGGCCCTGACCTTGCCACAAGCGTCTGCAAAGCACTCGCAGCTTCAACAGGAACACGGGCCGGGCCTTTCCCTAGATTCTAGGGGGCACCTAACTCAAAACAGCACTGATCGGCACCCTTTTTTACTGACAGATGAGGAAACTGAGGTCTGGGGAGGGGAGGGACCTGTGAGAGCGTGTGCCGGACAGACAGACAGACATGGGCCCGGGGACCAGAGACTGGGCCTGCAGCCCTGCCACAGTTCCTCCCGTGAACTGGGACGCTCCGTGTTCGCATCTGCCCCACGGACGCCAGCACACCCAGCACCGAGCAGCCGTGGATCTCTCCTTCCTCCCATCCCGCCCCTGAGCTCCCAGGCCCTTCCTCTCCCCAGGGAGACCACGGCGCACCCCAGCCACGCACAGGAAAGGGGCCGCGGAGCGAGGGGAGGCCCGGGCAGGCCTGAGGCCCCCATACAGTCCCGCAACACTACCTGAGGTGCTGCCAGCCAGCATCTGAGCACTCTGGGGCCGTGAGGGCGGCTGGCTGTTGTCGCCCACGGACGACTGCCGGTGCCCGTGCAGCCGCGCCAGCTTGGCCTTGTGCTTGGAGAGCATCCCCGAGCCTGACAGGGATGGTGGAGAGAAGGGTCCCTCCTGAGAGGCCGGCTGAGGGCTCCGTGGGGACCCCTGGGGACAGAGGAAGTGCTGCAGGGGTGCTGGGCGCAGCCCCAAGAGGAGACGGGGCCACAACATCCTGGCTCATCGTGGGAGACTGGACAGCTCTTGGCCACCCGCTAACTACAACAGTGGCTTGGGGCCTTTGGAGATCTGAATGGCTGGGTTCAGGGAGGGAGGGGACAGCCAGGTCTGGTGGCCCCAGGAAGTGGATGGCCTTCCCGGGGCTGGGCCGTCCTGTGGAATCTGAGCAGTGAGCCTGGGGGTGGCTGGGCCACCAGACACTCACTGTCTTTGCTTGGGATGCCGGGCAGCCTTGTGTCCATCCGTCCCTTGTAAATATGTCCATCCAGGCCCAAGATGTCCACCTCGTCGTGCTGTGCAGGTGGGTGGGTGTCCATTTCCACAGGGCACCCAGAGCTCTCCCCCAGTCCCATCCCCACGCAGGGCTCTGGGCGGCTCTAGGAAGCAGCGACAGGGTGAAAGGAGGTGGCTCCCGGGGCCCCTGGCGAAGGCTGTGCACAGCAGCGGGTGGGCAGTGGCCAGACTGGTGGTCTTTCTCCCGGCAAAGGGTCAGAACCAGAGGCCTAACTAGGTCTGGTTAAGAAACTGCCTCAAGGTTCAGGGCGGGATGAGGGGACCTCTAGTGGGTTTTCCAGGTGACTTGGGAGCCTGGGGTCCTGTCAGGGTCCCCCTCCCGGGCAGAGCCCCGACCTTCAAGGTGAGCTGGACCTCCTCAGGGTGCAGGCCCTGTGGCAGGTGCTGCAGGCGGGTGCGGCGGTAGGGGTAGGTGAGGGTGTGGCTGCCCCCGCAGGGCCGGGGCAGCGTCGAATAGGTGTAGTCGGCCATGTCTGGCACCCTGTGATAAAGACAGCAGAGACCTCGGACACCCACGTGGGGCCAGGCCAGAGGGAGGTGGGGCAGCTGTCTCCAGGGGTCTCTGGGAGCCAGGGCAGGAGCCAGGGGCAGAACAGGAAGGGGAATGAGCAGAGCCACCTTCAGGCTGGCTGTCATGAGGACCTACCACGCGCGCGCGCGCGCACACACGTGCACACATTCCTCCCCCCAGCCCGGCGTCTGCACCACCAGGGGCTCCGTGGGCTTCGTGCGGCGTCCATCCTACCGTCTGTAGCAGGGGGAGCTCAGGCACTGGGCCTGCAGCAGCTCTCGGATCATCTGGCTGCTGGCCCTGACCGAGCCCCCGAAGTGGATCTGCACCTTCTCAATGTCCATCAGCATCTTGGAGTGCATGGTGCGCAGACGCCCCACACTCCGCTCCATGGGCACCAGGTCGGCCCGTGGGAACGGGGTGCCGCCCAGCTTCAGGCTGCGGGTGTAGGAAAGGGCGTGAGGCGGCAGAACCTCGGCCCCGCTGCACCCTGACTTATGTAGCCCTGGCTCAGCAGGCCGTCGGGGGGCAGGAGTCCCCAAGGGAGAATGACAAGCCTCTGGCGAAGGTCTCCTGAGGTGGGACGCCCAGCTCCTCCAGCTCATCTGGGTGGCGGCTCTGGCCTCTCCCACATCTAGTCCCGCACTCCTGGAACCCCTAGGCTCCGAGGCGCAGTGTGAAAACCCTCCTTTCCACGGAACTGCAGGAGGTGGGAGGGCAGCAGGGAGGCAGGCAGGAGCCCATAGGAGGGAGAAACATCACCCTATACCCACCCCCACATTCACTGAGCGACCCGTCCTGTGCCAGGACCGCTGAGACGGCCGGAGGGTCTGGGGTGTGAGGAGGCAGGCACCCTCAGCAAGGGGTCCCCAGGACTCCCCCAGGACTGAAGGCAGGTGCCCCCAGAGCGGCTCAGAAGTGCCTGTCAGTCCCACCTCCCGAGAGGCCCCGTGGGCACTTTGCCTCATACTTGCGGCTCTGCTGCCGGACCTGCTCCAGTTCAAAGATGGTGTAGGGGCGGGTGGAGCGGCTGCCTGGCAGGCTGGGCCCCACGGGCGTCACGGGGATGATTCTGGGCAGGGACAGCGAGAAGCCGGGGGTGGGAGTGTGAGAGGTCCCATGGTCCCAACCCACCACCCACTCCCCACCTGCCACCTGAGGACCCAGGGAGAGGACCCGAACTGGAGGGAACGGAGTAGGTACATCCCCACACTGTGGCCGCCCCATGACGGCCACCAGCCACCCTCGGGCAGGTGCGGGCACTCACTGTCCCGGCATAGGTGTCTCCAGGGGACGGTCACATGACAGACAGTGGAAATGTGCCAAGAGCTGCCTGCGGGGACAGGACACAGGAGGGTGAGTGCCCTGCCCACAGAGCCAGGGGCGCCTCTCCCCATGCAGGCTGGAGACTCAGCTCCCGGGAGAGGGTGGGGGCAGGCAGGCCCCCCGCCCCCAGGGGCTGAGCCTGGCCCTGTCCCCTGGGTGCGGACAAGCCCCCAACAGGGTGCAGACCCGGCACCCTCCCCACCGCGGCCTCGCGCCCCGAGGGATGCTCCTCGTGAGCCACGGGCGCCCCCTGGTGGTCAACAGGAACCCCCGCAACTCCGGTGGCCTCAGCCCCAGGGACAGGGGGCTAGGGACTCCCCTGCACACCCAGAGCCTCAGCCTCCCTCCTGCCCCATTTCCCACTGTCATACGAAGTGGCCTGGGCTCTAGAAACCGTCCCTCTTGCTGTGGGGCAGTCCCGGCAGATCGGCCATTCCGCAGGGCAGGCTGAGTGCGGTGGGACCACCCAGACCCCGTGGGGCCTGACCTGCGCATGCAGGCTGCCTCGTCAGCCTGGTAGAGCGGGGAGCGCTCTTTGAGCTGCTGCCGCAAGGATTTCCACCGGTCCTCCAGCGACTGCTTCACAGGGTCCAACTCCAGGCGGTCCAGCTGCAGGTGGGAGTGGGGGACCAGGTGAGCACTAGGGGAGCAGGTGCTGCTGCTCTACGGTGGCCCTGAGCATCCAGCTGCCCTCACCTTGCTGTCCATCTCCACCAGGAGCCGGTCCAGCATCTTCTGCCAGTCCTGTTCCTGCCCGCTCATCTTGGCCACCAGCTCCTGCATCATGTGATTCAGCTGTTCCGTGGTGGCATCAAACTGGACGCGGCTCACTTTGGTGGCCAGGGCACTCTTGTCTGCTTTCTGCCCAGAGAGAGGGAGACCCACAGAGGGCCCCTGAGGTGCCAGCCCGGAGCGGAGCCTCCCCTCCTGCCTTTCCCAGCGTGCCCAGCGAGACCTGCCGGGTCCCAGGGCGGCCTCTCCGGGCCTGGACCTTACTTACCACGTCGATCTCCATCTCCAGGTGCGCCCTGTTGGCCTTTTCCCTCTCAAGCTTCTCCAGGCCCTGGTACAACACCTGGGAGGCCAGGGAAGTGGCGAATAAGGAGCAAGGAACTGAAGGCACGCCCCCCCCCCCCCCCCCAGCCACCAGGCCGGCCGCACACGTCAATGTCCTTCTGCTTCTGCCGATGGTCCGCGATGAGGTTGCTGGTGGTGATGTTGAGCTTCTCGCAGTCGCCCTGCACCTGCAGGATGGCCCTCTGCACGTGGCCCAGCAGCTCCTCGTCCTGTGGTGGGACAGACAACGGGACAATGGCAGGGCCCCCTGAGGCTGCTGGGGCACGGTAAGTTGACCCTTAAAACATCACCCAGCAGACAGGCCACCCTCAGACTGGTCCTGGCCCCTCTTAGTCACCGCCACAATTTCCGGCTGGCAGTGGGAGGGTCTATCCCTTGTGTCCACCCTAGGGGACGTGAGCCACAGCCTTCTGCCTCCTCTGGACCAGCCTCGAGGGGCCTGGCGGCCAGTGGTGATAATCAGCGGGCATGAGGGAGGCTCAGGAGAGGTGATTGCGCCCTCTGGCCCGCAAGTCTGCGTGTGGGCTACAGTCTCCCCTCCTGCCCTGGGCTGGATCGGAATCCCAGAACCCTTGGGGCTGGCCCTATCCCACCGGCGCCTGTCTTTGGCAGGGCCTTAGGCAAAGGCCTGGGAGACTGGCATGCGGGAGTCAGCGATGTGTTCAACTGCACTGGTACCTCCCAGGCACAGGAAGTAGCCTCGGCCAGCTGTTCTTTCCCTGCCCAGCTGTTCCCAGAGCTGGGACCCTATGGAAGGACCAGGGACTTTCTCGGGGTCAGAAAAGGGCTCTCCCCATGAAAAGCCACCCTTGGGGACTCTATTGGCCACTCCACCCTCATGGACCTCCCCACGGGGCCACACGCGGCTGCAGCAGGAGGCACCTGGCTCTGGAGCTTGGCTTTCTTGGAGGGCCGGGAGGCAGCCAGGCTGCTGACCATGTGCTGGAGCTGCTCATAGCGCTGCACCAGCGTGCTGACCTGGTGGCTCAGGTCCAGGCTGCAGGCTGGGCAGGTGGCCTCAGGGTCGATCTGGCCGGGTGCCAAGGTTATTGGGACCTTTGGAGGAGCCATGCTCATGGACAGCAGTGTGGACGAGGAGGCCAGCATGCTTTCGATGATGGTCCTGAGCTTGTCTAACTGCGGGCAGGCGAGAGGGCAGGTGAGAGGGCACGTGCAGGACAGTGAGCAGGCCACGGCCCTGCCTGGCCCACTGTCACTGCCAACCTGTGCCTTCTGCCCCTTGCCTGCCCGGCCCTGGGTAGTCGCTGCCCCCTCGGTGCCTCGCAGTGCATGTGGCGTGTGGAAGACGCTCAACCTCTATCCAGGGGTCTTGGGACGGGTGGCAACAATGCAGAATGAAGCCCTTGCAGGAGAAAGGTTTCAGCCCACAGGTGCCTCTGGTGAAATCCGAAAGCAGTGACTCCCGCTGGAGAGTTCTCATGGCACACAGGCACTCAAGCTCTGTCCTCACCCATCAAGCATGACGACCAGTGCCACTGCCACTCCAGGCTCTCTCGTGGGCGGGGCGGGAAAACGCTCCTGCCATTGGCCCTCCTGCGCCCAGCTGTCTCCCACAGTCCTACTTTGTCCCCACAAGTGACTGGTCCCGGACTGGCACCCGATTCCTAGACTGGCTAAGACCTGTGCCGAGTTGCCTGGCTCAGGGAGAGGGGCCAACCTCAGCCCCTAATGGAAGTGGGTGACACAGCAGGGCTGGGCAGCCACTTTGGACCCTGAGTGCAATCTGTACAAAAGCTGCCCAAGTAGGACCGAAAAGAATGTGAGGGTATTTGAGAGAGATGGGTAAGAGACACAGGGGCACAGATATACCCCAAAAGACAGACAGACAGGCAGGGAGCGGCCTGGACTGGACTGCCCCTTGGTCTGAAGATCCCTCTTCCTCCAGTTCCCTGTTCATGGACCTCCTGCCGACCACGCTCCCTTTGGCCTGAGCCCCATGCAACAGCCTTGCTTGCAACCGGAAGAGCCTGTCGAGGGCCCTGGGGTTAAGAGGGTGGGTTCATTCTCTCTGGAAGACAGGAAGGTGCTCCCCAAGCTACCGGGCATTTCAGTGGGGTCAGGGAGAGGAAGCAGTGGCCTTCCAGGAGGAGGGGCAGTGGAGAGCAGCAGGGTGTTAGGGAGGGCAAGGGAAGAGACCGCAGCTGGAGAATCAGGGTGTCAGGGGTGGAGCCTTGAGGGAGCTGTCCCAGGGGGCCAGGCTGCCCAGCAGGGGGTGGTCCCTCCCCTTCGTGTGCAGCTGGGAGAAGCCTGGAGGTTGCCAAGCTCAGACTCTGGGATTCGGAATGACAGGTGCCTCCCACACATAAGCTGCTCCGGGGCCATGAAGTGGACATGTGAACTTGGGTGGGGCCCAGAATGGGGCTTCTACTGACGTGAGCTCCCTGGGCTCAGTGGGTTTTCCTGTCTGACTTCTCTGGGGGCACTCAGAGGGCTGCTCCCAGTCCAGACACTTCTCGCCGAACGTTCCAGGGCAGCCAAGGACAGCATCACCTGAGACTTACAAGCAGCCCTGGCTGGTGTGGCTCAGTGGGTTGAGCACTGGCCTGTGGACAGAGGGCCACCAGTCTGATTCCCGGTCAAGGCAATGACTGGGTTGCGGGCTGGGTCCCTAGGTGGGACCCACATAACTGTTTCTCTCCCTCTCTGTCTCCTTCCTTCCCCCTCTCTATAAGTAGGTAGTTTTAAAATATTTAAAAGCAGGCACTATCAAGAGAAGGAAAAGACAACCCACGGAACGGGAGAAAACAGGTGTGAATCACGTATCAAAGAAGAATCTAGTATCCATAATATGTAAAGAACGCTTACAACTAGACA
Source organism: Noctilio leporinus (assembly GCA_004026585.1). Classification (NCBI taxonomy): domain Eukaryota; kingdom Metazoa; phylum Chordata; class Mammalia; order Chiroptera; family Noctilionidae; genus Noctilio; species Noctilio leporinus. The sequence continues at coordinate 91,560 of PVIW01001299.1, read as the reverse complement.
ATAACAAGACGAATAACCCAATTTTTAAATGGGCAAAGGACTGAATAGCCATCTTTCCAAAGAAGATACACAAACGGCCGATCGTCATGTAAAAAGATGCTCAACACCATGAGCCATTAGGGGACTGCAAACCACAACCACAAGGACAGATGCCACTTCGCACCCATGGGCACAGCTGTAACTAAACAAACTAACAGACGGAAAGTGAGTGTCGGTGAGGATGAGAAATGTCACATGGTGCCGCCGTGTGGGAAACCGGTTGGCACGTGCTCACAACGTGAACCGCAAAGTTTCCATACAACCCAGCAAACCTCACAGGCATGTCACCAAGGGAAATAAAAGCACGTGTCCACACAAGAACGTGAATGTGCGCAGCGTTAGCGGCAAACGGCGGGAACGACCCGAACGCTGAGCGGGTGCAGTGTGGTGGCGCCGCGACTGGGCGGCGGCAGGCGGACGGTGAAAATGTCACAGCGAGGCAAAGGAGCCTGCTGCCGGGCGACTGCCTTGTCGTGAAGTGTCCAGAACAGGTGACTTTGTGGAGACAGAGACCCGGGGCGGGGGTGGCAGGGGTGGGGAGTGACTGCGAACGGGGACAGGGTATCTTCCGGGGGTGACAGGAGTTTTGGAATGGAGCCATGGTGATGGCTGCACTGCTTTGCAAATGCGTCAGGAACTACCTTGTTCACTTTCAAAGGGTGAGCTTTACGCAGCATAAATTATCTCATTTCACCAGATGGGGGGAAAGACTTAGTGGCAGGTGGACAGGCCTGGACGGCCTGCCTTTCCCCGCAGTGCGCCTGCGGCCTCTGAGCTGCCCTGGATAACCACGGGCTGAATCCCAGGGCAGCCCCACACACACGCCGGAGGGGTCGGGGGCTGATGAGGCCCCACCCCGGGGGACAGCAGCCTCACCTGGTCCTGCAGGTAAAGGGACGCCTCGGAGACCGAGTGCTCCATGCTGACCTTGCCCCGCTCCTGGCTCTCCCTCAGCTCAGCCAGCTCCTTCTCGATGTCAGCCACGGTGACCCTGCGCGCACAAGAGTGGCCGGGCCCCCGCCGCACAGGGGCCCAGGCCGCCGGGGATGGAGGAGACAGACACGGCTGTTTCAGCCTCCCAGCGGGCTCCATCTTGGGCTCCACCCAAGGCCATGCCTGTCCCTCGGGTGGGTACCCGTGTGACTGGGCACTGCAGAGGGAGGACGCAGAGGTGCTCTAGCAGGTACTCCCAGCTCCAAGTGGGGACAGCCCAAGGAGCTTTTGTTGGGGTGACGGAAGGGGCGAGGGCCCTTTCAGCCCTGGTGCTGTAGTAGGAACCTGGGGGACTTCCACCAGCAACTTGACCTGGATATGGGCAGACTGAAGAATGGACACTGACCAGGTCAAAGACAGTGGGCAGGGCCGTGTCCAGGTGAACTGGGTTGTGCTGTCACCTCCGGCTGAGAACAGGTGAGGTCAGGGCGGGGACTTTACCTGAGGATGCCCAGCTGCAGGCCCAGCTGGCTTGCTTTCACCTCCTTCCCTGTCCCCAGGTGCTCTTCGTCCCCCAGGATCATCTGCAGCTACAAAACCCGGGACCAGAGGGAGGGGAGCAGCTGCAGCCCTCAGCCCTCAGAGGGGCCCCTTCAGCCGGCGCCAGCCCCTCCCCACCCCTAATCCGAATCCAACTCCGACAAAAACCAACATGGCTTCCTGACATCATCCACCCGCCCACCCCCCCACCCCAGGGGCATAGGCAGTTGGCAGTCAGAGGCCCACCGAGGACCCAGCAGCCCCTTGCCATGACTCCTGGCCCAGTCCGCCCTGCACACTGGGCTCCAAGGCTGCGCTGGGGCCTGCGTTTGACTGGAAACAGCTGCCTGTACAAGAATGCACGCGGCTGCCTTGTTGGCTCAGCTGAACCTCAACAGCTTTCGGTGTCCGGTTTTCAGTGAGAACACGAACACGGTGCTGTCCCGGGGCGTCTCCCCACTCATGGGGCCGGTGGTAAGGCGGATGACTGGGCTCCAGGGCAAAGGAGGCCAACCCTCCCTTACTTACTTTTGCTTTTTCCTGCCGGACTTCTTTGGTCAAGTCCTTTACGGTCTTCAGTTGCTCCTGCAGGTCCGGCGGTATGGTTTTCTGGACTATGGAAAGGGGAGGCTTTCAGGTCAGAAACATTAGGGTTCCAGTGGGCTTCTCATTCCCCGCCTCCAGCCCCTACAACGACGCTACCTTGGAGAACACAGGACTGGGGGCAAGGGCGGGAAGAAAGGAGACAGGAGTGCCCTTAGTCCCTACAAAATCCTCCTAATGAAAGACAAATACCATATGATCTCACCCATTACAGGACAGTAATGAACAAAACCAGCAAAACAGAACCAGATACACGAATACAATGACTAGACCTTCAGTGGGCAGCGGCGAGGGGGAGGGGGAGGAGGAGGCAAAGAAGGGGAGCAGTTTAGTCAAGGAACTAGCATAGAAGAACCATGGACGTGGACAACAAGTGGGAGTGACTTTTGGGGGGGAGTGGGTGGGTGAGGAAGGGGACAGAGGAGAGTAAAAAGGGGGTGGATATAATAAAACAACAATAAAATTAAATTTTGAAAAATCCACCTAAGGCTTAATATCCTATAGGCTTGGGGAGCACTGCCCACTATTTCCACCCAACCCTCAGCCCTTGATTATCCTCTGGACCTAGAGCTGTGAATGGACAAAGCTTAAATCTTCAACAGTCTTTCCTCCCCCCCTCACCTGATCTTGGTTGGTATCCCTTCCCCGACACCCTCCCAGTGGCTATCCAGTGGAACAAAGGCTCAGGAACCTGCCTCATTCCTCTCCTGAGACTCCCTTCACTCCTGCTGGTTTAATGCCCTCTTTTGGACCCCGAAGGCTCTAGGAGAGCGCAGAGTAGCTAAGAAAGGATATCCTATTTTTCTGGGACTCAGGAAGAAGACCAGCTGTCAGGAGTTGAGGCTGGGGGGGTGGGGGTGGGGGGAAGCAGGCAGGGAGAAGACTGAGGCCTCTCCTCCAGGACAATGATACCCACCCATCAGGGAGAGCAAGTACTGGATCTTTTCCAAGTCAGTCTGGCCAGCTTTCCTCTCATCCAGGTCCTTCATGGTGTCCTTTAGTTCCACATAGAGGCCAATGAGCTCCCCCATCAGACGGAACGTTTCCACTGCTATGGGGAAGCTGGGGGCCACCCTGTCCAGGGAATCGCGTCGCTCGCCCTGGACCTCACTCCTTCCTGGTGAGACTTGGTAAAGATGGTCCAGGGAGTCTGCACTCCTGAACAAGGTGGTGTCTTGGCTTGGGGTAGTCTGAACATAAATCCCAGGCTGGTTTGGGTCCGAACCTACTTGGACATACTGATCAACTCGCAGGCCAGGATGTGTAAGGCCATGGGAATCTGGGATAGTTTGTGCGTGGTCACGTTGGTCCACACTTGAGTCTGTCTGGCCATGCTGATCTGGGCCTGGTGGTACCAAATGCTGTTGATCTGGGCCTGCAGGTTCCATACCTGTGCGTAACGGTGTGGGACCAGGTCGGTCTGTGCCAGGAGGCATCACACCTTGTTGAGAAGTTCCTGTTGGCACCAAACCCTCTTGGTCTATGCCTGGCGACATCAAACCTTGCTTGGCTAGTAATGACACCTGGCCGCGTTGGTCTCTGCCGGGACGTAACACACCATGCTGATGTGGGCGTGGAGTCACAGGACTTGGAGAATCCAGCTGGGATGGAAAGCCACGGGGCTCTGGGCCTGCTGGTACCAAGCCTCGGAGGTCTGCACCAGGTTGCCTCAAACCACGCTGGTCTACTCCAGGCTGAACCAAACCACGCTGGTCTGCACCAGGTTGCATGAAACCGCGAGGGTGGGCCCCAGGCTGGCCCCCACCACGAGGGTAGGCCCCAGGCTGGACCAAATCACGAGGGTGGGCCCCAGGTTGAACTAAACCACGTGGATAGGCTCCTGGCTGTACTGAACCAGGTGGATATGCACCACCCTGTACGAAGCCATGCTGATCCATTCCAGGTTGGACAAAATAAAACTGACCTCCACCAGGTGGCATCAAATATTGCTGATACATTCCAGGCTGCACCAAACCAGGCTGACCCAAACCAGGCTGGACTGAACTAGGCTGAATTACACCAGGCTGACCCAAACCAGGCTGGACTGAACTAGGAGGACCTGCATGAGGTTGACCCAAACCAGGTTGGATAAAACCAGGCTGACCTGCACCAGGTTGGACTAAACTAGGTTGACCTGCACCAGATTGACCCAAACCAGGCTGAACTGCACCAGGTTGGATCAAACCAGGCTGACCTGCACCAGGCTGGACTAAACTAGGCCGACCTGCACCAGGTTGACCCAAACCAGGTTGGATCGAACCAGGCTGACCTGCACCAGGTTGGACTAAACTAGGCCGACCTGCACCAGGTTGACCCAAACCAGGTTGGATCGAACCAGGCTGACCTGCACCAGGTTGGACTAAACTAGGCCAACCTGCACCAGGTTGACCCAAACCAGGTTGGATCAAACCAGGCTGACCTGCACCAGGTTGGACTAAACTAGGCCAACCTGCACCAGGTTGACCCAAACCAGGTTGGATAAAACCAGGCTGACCTGCACCAGGTTGGACCAAACTAGGTTGAATCAAACCAGGTTGACCTGCACCAGGTTGGACCAAACCAGGTTGACCTGCACCAGATTGGGCTAAACTAGGCCGACCTGCACCAGGTTGACCCAAACCAGGTTGGATAAAACCAGGCTGACCTGCACCAGGTTGGACCAAACCAGGTTGACCTGTACCAGGTTGGGCTAAACTAGGCCGACCTGCACCAGGTTGACCCAAACCAGGCTGAACAGCATCAGGTTGACTCAAATCAGGTTGGATCAAACCAGGCTGACCTGAACCAGGTTGGACTAAACTTGGCTGACCTGTACCAGGTTGACTTGAACTAGGTTGAATAAAACCAGGTTGACTTGCACCAGGTTGGACCAAACGAGGCTGACCTGCACCAGGTTGAACTGAACCAGGTTGAACCAAACCAGGTGGACCCAAACCAGGTTGGAACAAACCAGGCTGACCTGCATCAGGATGACCCAAACCAGATGGGATGAAACCAGGCTGACCTGCACCAGGTTGGACCAAACCAGGTTGGATCAAACCAGGCTGACCCAAACCAGGTTGAACTAAACCAGGCTGACCTACACCAGGCTGGACTAAACTAGGCTGACCTGCACCAGGATGACCCAAACCAGGTTGAACTAAACCAGGCTGACCTACACCAGGTTGGACTAAACCAGGCTGACCTGCACCAGGATGACCCAAACCAGGTTGAACTAAACCAGGCTGACCTGCACCAGGCTGACCTACACCAGGCTGGACTAAACCAGGCTGACCTGCACCAGGATGACCCAAACCAGGTTGAACTAAACCAGGCTGACCTGCACCAGGCTGACCTACACCAGGCTGGACTAAACCAGGCTGACCTGCACCAGGCTGACCCAAACCAGGTTGAACTAAACCAGGTTGACCTGCACCAGGCTGACCTACACCAGGCTGGACTAAACCAGGCTGACCTGCACCAGGATGACCCAAACCAGGTTGAACTAAACCAGGCTGACCTGCACCAGGCTGACCTACACCAGGTTGGACTAAACCAGGCTGACCTGCACCAGGCTGACCTGAACCAGGTTGAATCAAACCAGGCTGAACTGCACCAGGTTGACCAGCATCAGGTTGACCCAAACCAGGTTGGATAAAATCAGGCTGACCTGCACCAGGTTGGACTAAACTAGGCTGACCTGCACCAGGTTGACCCAAACCAGGCTGGATCAAACCAGGCTGACCTGCACCAGGTTGGACTAAACTAGGCTGACCTGCACCAGGTTGACCCAAACCAGGCTGGATCAAACCAGGCTGACCTGCACCAGGTTGGACTAAACTAGGCTGACCTGCACCAGGTTGACCCAAACCAGGCTGGATAAAACCAGGCTGACCTGCACCAGGTTGGACTAAACTAGGCTGACCTGCACC